>MCJB01002558.1:0-108027 GCA_002018475.1 Nicotiana obtusifolia | reverse complement strand
ATATATATATATATATATATATATATATATATATATATATATATATATATATATATATATATATATATATATATATATAAAGTGGATAAAGGAATCATATGCCAAAAGATAAGCTGAGTATAAAGTGAGTTCTAGATAAGAATAGAAAAATATTTGACGATATATGTGTGCAACAAAATGTAGCATGTGAAAGAATAAAAAAAGGATATTAAAGAATGGTATTTTAGAGTATATTGAATAACATGAAGAGGGTTGCACTTAAAGGATGCATGTTAACTCAAAGCGTTTGAACAAAATCTTGGACTTATAAGAATAAACTTGAAGTGAAACCATAAGGCCTCATAAAATTTCACCTAAAACCCGGGGTTTCATGGTGCCGAGGTAGGCTAATGTATTTAAGAGTTAGAGAAAGTACGGTCTTTTTGGGTTGAACAGAGCGTTGAGGAGTTGAAAAAAAATTGTTGCAGAGAAAGGCATTATCTGTGGTCCATTATGTGACCGCATAATTGATCTACGGACCGCAGATCTGCCACTGAGTGAAGCAGAGAATTGGGCCAATTTTAGAGGTTGTTTTGCGGTCAACTAAGCAACCACATAATCGTTTGGCGGGCTGCACATTCGTCGCAGAACCAGCATGAGAAATTTTGAAAGGAGGTTCTGCTGTCTATTATGCGACCGCAGATCTGTCGCATACTTTCACAGAAGTGCCCAGTTCTGGAAGGCCATTATGTGGTCCATTTTGCAGACAGCAGAAGTGTTATGGGGTTGCATATGCAACCACAGATCTGCATTGGGGCTGCGTTTATTCTAATTTCATAACTCGACCCCATTTCATTTTATCTAGCCATAGGGGTCATTTTTGAGGGATTGTTTGATATTTTAAAGAGAGAAGAAAGATATTCTAGAGAGAGAAAGGTGAGGATCAAGGATTTCACTACTCAACTCTGATCAATTCTTGGAATTAAATCAAGAGGGACTTGCTAGGTTTTCTATAAGTTAAGAATTTCTTCCCCCAATTCTTCAATTTCGGATTTTGGGTTTGCTATGGGTGATGAGAGTAGACATATCAAATACATGGGCTAATAGGGATTGTGGGGAAGTTTTTTGACAATCTTGGGTGGTTTTGTTGTTGAATTGTTTGAGGAAAGGTTGGGTTGTCATTATAGCATCTCTTCCCATACGAATTCCTCTAATCGTGCTTGTAATTCTCCCCTCATCTATAGATTGGCGTTGTTAGGAGTATTGGGACGTTATTTTTAGACCACGATGAAGGCTGAACTCTTTTTCTAGTATCGGAACTCCCATATTCTTACAAAACTCCATCGTGTGTCGTTCGAACTTGAAACACCATTGAGGTGGGATACTCAAGGTAGTAAATTGATTACCAAATTGCATAACGTGTCAGAACCCTCATGTGTTAATGATTCTCTATTTTGACTTAATTATGATATGCCTCTTTTGGGAAGAAAGTTTTGTACGAAATCAATGTGATCAAATTCTTGTAACTCATATGATGAAATCTTATGAACTTATATTTTCTAAGACCAAAGGTGCTAAAGGATTTGATTTGAAACGAAATCTTTTGTACAAAATTTTATATTTTTGAGAATCCAGATTGTGGTATTGTGATTACACCTCCACCCGCACATATTGGGGTGCGGTGGCAGGGCCGCTTTGTGTAGAGATTGTGGTATTATGATTACACCTCCACCCGCACACATTTGGGTGAGGCGGTAGGGCCGCTTTGTGTAGAGATTGTGGCATTGTGATTACACCTCCACCTGCACATATTGGGGTGAGGCGACAGGGTTGCTTTGTGTAGAGATTGTGGTATTGTGATTGCACCTCCAACCGCACATATTGGAGTGAGGCCGCAGGGTCGCTTTGTGTAGAAATTGTGGTATTGTGGTAGTGGTTGTTATAGAGGGTCCCCAACTTGATATTTTTAAATATTATTGAAAGCTTTAAATAAATTTTCTATGGGTTTTAACGACTATATAAGCTCTTGTTTTGCTTTCATGGTTTGTCGCATTCATGTTGTACTTCCAATCCTTTAAGGGGGTGTTTGGTTTTCATACACGTACTATTCGACATGTACTAATGTCCCTTTGCCGGGGACGCTACATCTTTAATGGATGCAGGTATTTCCACAGTAAGCGGCTTTGATCAGTGATAGCGGTACACCCTCTTCCCAGCTGAATAGGTGAGCCCCACTTTATTTTAGGGTCGTATATCTTTTGTTCCTTGTGTATTATGTTTTGAGGTATAGCCGGGGTCTTGTTGCCGGCACTATCATTGTACTCTTTTGTATCTATTAGAGGCTCCGTAGACATGGTGTGCATTGTACCTTGGTTATGGGAAAGTCAATTAAGGATGTTGTAATTGTACCACATGTTCCATTTCAAACTATGAAAGTGTATGTATTTTGAGACTTATTAATTATGTAACTATTGGTAATGAACTAGTGTTGATCACATGACCTCCTTATTATCTAATGAATTAGATAGATCTCCTTTTTATTCACAGGTGAGTTTGGGTAGAAAGTATTATACAGGCTTGCTTGATTGGGGTATCCCGGTTGAGCGCCGGTCACGCTCCCTGAAGTTAGGGTGTGACAAGCTTGGTTTTAGAGCCTAAGGTTTTAGAGTATCCTAGGATGTCTCGGGGCCGTGTCTAGTAGAGTCCTTCTTATCGGTGTGTTGTCGACCGCATCTATTCCTCCTCTAACTCGTGCATTGCTCTAATTTTCAGTATATGGCACTTAGGAAGAAAGTAAGAACTGGCCAAGGAGCCAATACCACCCTAGGTATGGCAGTTGATTCTATTCCTGATGATGTGGGTCAGCACCCGAGGGGTGAGGATATTCCCCAACTACTACACTGCCTGATTCTACTACTCCTGCTCAGACTGCACCGATCCCTAGTCCTACTAAGAGTGCAACTATTTCACCTCCAGCCCCAACTTCCGGTCTTGGTGTTTCTGATGGGGATTATAGGGGAGCCATACAGATGTTTGCTCAAATAGTGGCTTCCCAAGCCTAAAGATTGAATGTTGCACCTGCTTCTTCCAGCCAGCAAGGGGATTCTGCTAGTTCCAGGGTGAACAGGTTTCTTCAATATGATCCTCCACTGTTCACAGGTACTGATCCTGAGTAGGACCCCCACGACTTTATTGATGAGATGCACAAGACCCATCACGTTATGCGTGCTAATGAGACAGAGGGACTGGAGTTTGCCTCCTACCGTTTAAAAGGGGTGGCTAATTCTTGGTTTGAAATATGGGAGGACTCCCGTGAGAAGGGAAGCCCTCCAGCGAGGTGGAGTGAGTTTGTTGACGCCTTCATTGATCATTTCTTGCCTGCCGAGACTAAGGCGGCCAATGTCACTGAGTTTGAGAGCCTGAAGAAGGGTAGCATGAGTGTGTGGGAGTACCATATAAGGTTCGCACACCTGTCCAAGTATGCCATCTATATGTTGCCCATTATGGAGGCAAGAGTGCGCAGGTTTGTTCAGGGCCTCAACCCCTTGGTTATTAACGAGGCTGCTATAGCTGCCTTGAATTCTGATATGAACTATGGGAAGATGGTAGCATTTGCTCAAGCCATAGAGACCCATAAATTGAAGAGCATAATGGAGCGAGAGGGTGGCAACAAGGCCCGGTCTGCGGGCAACTTTGGTGGTTCTTCAGGTGGTGGTGATAGGACAACATTTAGGGGTGGGTCGTCAGGGCCATCCCAAACCTTTGCTCAGTCTTCGATTAGTTCACCGCCATCAAGGCCCCATCAGCAGTAGTGGAGTCGTTTCATGCCCAGTGAAGTCAACAGGAGAGCACACCAGCAGGGTCGGCCTGGAGGGAGATTCCAGCAGCAGAGGCCCCCATGCCCTTGGTGTGAGAAGATGCATTTCGAGGCCTGCTTTATGGACCTGACCATATGCAACAGGTGAGGTATCAAGGGTCATATTCAAAGGGATTGCCGTTCGTCCTGCCAGAGTGTGGGTAGGGGTGCGGCGCAACCAACCAGTTTTGCAGCTATTACATCCATAGAACCTCCCCTAGCTCCAGGAACTACAGCGCCCGCAGGGCGTGGTGCAGCTAGGGGTGGTACCTAGAGCTCTGGAGGGCCCAGCATGTTTTATGCTATGAGAAGCCGTCAAGGTTCAGAGGCTTCTCTAGATGTTGTCATAGGTATATTGATTGTCCAATCTCGTGATGTATATGATCTTATTGATCCCGGTTCCACTTTTTCCTATGTCACTCCTTATGTTGCTATGTAATTTGGGATAGAACCAGAACATCTTCATGAGTCCTTCTCCATTTCTACTCCGAGTGCTGAGTCCATTAGGGCTGCGCGGGTTTATAGGGATTGTGTTTTCTGGTTGGTACCATGGCCGATCTCGTTGAGTTGGGGATGGTTGATTCTGATGTAATAATTGGGATGGACTAGCTTTACTCATGTTTTACCAAGCTTGATTGCCGAACTAGAACCGTTAGGTTTGAATTTCTGAATGAGCCAGTCATTGAATGGAAGGGGGATGATGTGGTGCCGAGGGGCAGGTTTATTTCTTACCTTAAGGCTACAAAGATGATCAACAAGGGGTGTATTCACCATTTGGTCTAGGTTACGGACACCGATGCTGAGGCATATACACTTGAGTCCGTGCTAGTGGTCAATGAATTTTCGGAGGTCTTTCCTGAAAAGCTCCATAGAATCCCACCAAATAGGGAGATTGGGATTGATGAATGCCAGGAACGTAGCCTATTCTATTCCATCCTACAGAATGGCACCGGTAGAATTGAAGGAACTAAAGGAGTACTTGAAGGACTTGTTAGAGAAGGGCTTCATCTGACTGAGTGTGTCGCCTTGGGGTACACCGGTCCTCTTTGTAAATAAGAAGGATTGGTCACTGAGAATGTGTATTGACTATCAGTAGCTAAACAAGTTCACGATCAAGAATAAGTACCTGCTGCTAAGGATAGATTACGTGTTCGACAAATTGCAGGGTTGTAAGTACTTCTCCAAAATTGATTTAAAATTTGGGTATCAATAATTGAAGATCAGGGAGCAGGATATTCCTAAAACATCTTTCAGGACCCGATATTGGCACTTCGAATTTCTGGTAATGTCCTTTGAGCTAACAAATGCCCCGGCAGCATTCATGGATCTTATGAATTGTGTCTTCAAGCCTTTTCTTGACTCCTTTTGTGATGGTGTTCGTGTACGATATTCTTGTATGTTCACGAAGTCTAGAGGACCATGTCGATAATCTCAGGGCAGTTCTGCATACTCTATATCAGCAAAAGTTATATGTGAAATTGTCGAAGTGTGAATTTTTGCTTGAATCTATCTCATTCATGGGTTATATCGTCTCCAGAGAAGGAATTAAGGTTGATCCATAAAAGATCGTAGCTGTGAAGAATTGGCCGAGGCCTACAAATCCAATAGAGATTTGCAATTTCTTGGGCTTAGCTGGGTATTACATAAAGTTTTTGGAGGGGTTTTCTACTCTTGCCTCTCCGTTGACTACATTGACGTAGAAGGTAGTTAAGTTCCAATGGTCAAATGCTTGTGAAAAGAGCTTCCAAGAGTTGAAATCAAGATTGACTACGACACCGGTGTTGACCTTACCAAAGGGTACAGATGGTTTGTAGTATATTGTGATGCTTCGAGAATTAGACTAGGGTGTGTATTGATGCAATACGGCAAGGTGATCGCTTATGCTTCCAGGAAACTCAAGAATCATGCGAAGAATTATCCAACACCTGACTTAGAGCTCGTGACAATGGTTTTCGCGTTGCAGATTTAGCGTCATTATTTGTATAGGGTCCATGTGAATATATTCACGGACCATAAGAGCCTTCAATATATTTTCAAACAGAAGGAATTGAATCTGATATAGAGAAGATGTCTAGAGTTACTCAAGGACTACGACATCGATATTCTCTATCGTCCGAGAAAGGATAATGTTGCGGGAGATGCTCTTAGCCGGAAATCAATGTGTAGTTTGGATCAGTTGGAGGCATATCAAAGGCCTTTGGGCAAGGTAATTCATCGGTTAGCTAGTATTGGGGTTTCGTCTTACGGACTCTAGTGAAGGAGGAGTAATTGTGCAAAATAGGGCCGAATCATCGCTTGCTGTGGAAGTCAAGGAGAAGAAATACGACGATCCATTGTTGGTACAATTGAAGGAGGGGATTCATAAACATAAGGCTATAGCTTTTTCTGTTGGCATTGATGATGGTATGCTAAGGTTCGGAGGGCGATTATGTGTTCTAATGTAGATGGTCTCCGTGAAAGAATCATGACCGAGGCTCCACTTCCAGGTATTCCGTGAACCCATGCTCTACGAAGATATACCATGATCTTAATGAAGTCTACTGGTGGAATGATACGAAGAGGAATGTAGTGGACTTTGTGGCAAGATGTCCAAATTGTCAGCAAGTGAAGGTCAAACATCAAAGGCCCGGTAGGTTGGCACAGAACATAGAAATTCCAATGTTGAAATGGCAGATGGTCAATATGGACTTTGTGGTAGGACGACCTTGCACTCCTTGAAAGTTCGACTTGATTTGGGTGATTGTGGATCGACTCACTAAATCAGCACACTTCTTACCTGTTAAGGCTACCCACACGGTGGAATAGTATGCTCAGTTATATATCAAGGAAATAGTTAGGTTGCATGGCATTCCAGTTTCTACTATCTCCGATTCGGAGGAACAATTCACAATTAATTTTTGGAAGAAGTTTCAGTAAGGATTGGGTACCCAGGTGAATTTTAGTACAATTTTCCATCCATAGACCAACGGGCAAGCAGAGCGGACCATTCATACGCTTGAGGATACGTTGCGTGCTTGTGTTCTTGACTTCAAGGGTAGGTGGGATAATTATTTTCCACTCATAGAATTTTCCTTCAACAACAGTTATCATGCTAGCATTCAGATGGCCCCGTTCAAGGCTCTATATGGCAGGAGATATAGATCTTCCATTAGATGGTTTGAGATTGGGGAAGCAGAGTTGATAGGGCCAGACCTCGTGCATCAGGCTTTGGAGAAGGTTAAGATCATTAAGGAACGGTTGAAAATTTCCCAGAGTCGTCAAAAATCCTATTCAGATGTACGTCGTAGGATTTGGAGTTGCAAGAGGATGATTGAAAGTTCTTGAAGGTTTTCCCATGAAGGGTATAATGTGGTTTCGTGAGAATAGAAAATTGAGTTTGAGGTATGTCAAACCATACAGAATTATTCAGAGGATTGATCATGTGGCTTAAAGGCTTGAACTACCTCCAAAGATGTCTTTAGTGCACCCGGACTGTGAAAGTGTTATGGCAAAACCAACAGGTCAAAGAGGCCACCTGGGAAGCCGAGGAAGAGATGAAGAAGATGTATCCCTCATTTGTTTGAATAGCTATGTAGTTGTGTCCATGAAGTTAAAAGAAAAATTTCTACAAAATATGTTTCCCCTGTACAATTTATGTTAGGGATACTCCTTCTTGGTAATATAATGTTTATGGCATTATGGCCGATGTTGTTTTACATGTTGTTTTACATCGTTGTGTTATGGTTATGCTGTTAGGACTAGTTTTGGAATTCTCTACAGGTTGATAGGCCCAATTACATGGGAGACTCTTGCGATATATTTGGAAATTTAGGAAGTTAGTAAAAATTTGAAACTGTTGGTGTGTGAAGTAATAGTTGGGTCACATTGGATGCTAATGGTGAATCTTGACCCTCATTCGAGGACGAATGATCCTAAGCGGGAGAGAATGTAAGGCCCCATAAAATTTCACCTAAAACCTGGGGTTTCAAGGTACCGAGGTAGGCATATGTATTTAAAGGTTGTAGAAAGTATGGACTTTTTGGGTTGAACAGAGCGTTGGGAGTTGAAGAAAAATTATTGCAGAGCAAGGCATTTTATGTGGTCTATTATGTGACCGTAGAACTGATCTGCGGACCACGGAACTGATCTACGAACTGCAGATCCTCCGCAAAGTGAAGCAGAGAATTGGGCCAATTTTAGGGGTTGTTTTGCGGTCAACTATGCGACTACATAATTGTTTCGCAGCCCGCACATTTGTCGCATGCAGCATGTGAAATTTCGGAAGGAGGTTCTGTGGTCCATTATGCGACCGCAGAATCGATTTGCGGACCGCAAATCTTTCGCATACCTGCACAGAAGTGCCCAGTTCCGAAGGGCCATTATGCGGTCCATTTTGCGGACCGCAGAAGCGTTATGCGGTCGCAGATCTGCATAGGGGCTTTATATTTTCTAATTTCATAACCCAACCCCATTTCGTTTTATCTAGCCATAGGGGTCATTTTTGAGGGATTATCTAATATTTCAAGAGAGAAGAGAGCTATTCTAGAGAGAGAAAGGGGAGGATTCAAGGATTTGACTACTCAACTCTGATCAAGCCATGGAATTTCATCAAGAGGGACTTGCTAAGGTTTCTAAAAGGTACGAATTTCTTCCCCCAATTCTCCAATTTTGAATTTTGGGTTGGTTATGGGTTATTAGAGTAGATATATCACATGCATGAGCTAATAAGGATTGTGGGAAAGTTGTTGGACAATCTTGGGTGGTTTTGTTGTTGAACTGATTGAGGAAAGGTTAGGTTGTCGTTGTAACGGCTCCTATAAGAATTCCTCTAATAGTCTTGTAATTCTCCCCTCTTCTATAGATTAGGATTGTTAGGAGTGTTGGGACGTTATTGTTACACCACGGAAAGCTTTTTCGAGGTATGAAGGCTGAACTCTTCTTCTAGTATCGGAACTCCCGTATTCTTACAATACTCCATCGTTTGTATTTCGAACTTGAAACACCATTGAGGTGGGGTACTCAATCTAGTAAATTTTTTTTTATCGAATTCCATAACGTGTCAGAACCCTCACGTGTTAATGATTCTCTATTTTGACATAATTATGTTATATCCCTTTCGTGAAGAAAGTTCTGTACAAAATCAATGTGATCAAATTCTTATAACTCATATGAAGAAATCTTATGACCTTATATTTTATAAGGCCAAAGGTGCCAAAGGGTTTGATTTGAAAGGAAATCTTTTGTACAAACTATTATCTTTCTGAGAATCCAGATTGTGGTATGATGATTACACCTCTACCCGCACATATTGGAGTAAGGCGGCAGGGCCGCTTTGTATAGATATTGTGGTATTGTGATTAGACCTCCAGCTGTAGATATTCGGGTGAGGCGGCAGGGCAGCTTTGGGTAGAGATTGTGGTATTGTGATTAGACCATCACTCGCACACATTGGGGTGAGGCGGCAGGGCCTCTTGTGTAGAAATTGTGGTATTGTGGTAGTGGTTGTTATAGAGGATCCCGAAGTTGAAATATATAAATGTTATTGAAAGCTTTAAATGAATTTGCTATGGGTTTTAACGGCTATTTAAGCTCTTTTTTGATTCCATGATTTGTCACATTCATGTTGTACTTCCAATTCTTGAATAGGGTTTTTGGTTTTCACACTAGTACTATTCGGCATGTACTAACGTCCCTTTGCCGGGGGCGCTGCATCTTTATTGGATGCAGGTGGTTTCGCAGTAGGCAGCTTTGATTTGTGATAGTGGTGCACCCTCTTTTCCGCTGACTTGGTGAAGCCAGTTCATTTCGGGGTCATATATCTTTTGTTCCTTGTGTATTATGTTTTTAGGTATAGTCGGGGACTTGCTGCCGGCACTACAATAATACTTTTTTTTACCTATTAGAGGCTCCGTAAATATAGTGTGGGTTTTACCTTGGTTATGGGAATGTCAACTAAGGATGTGGTAATTGTACCACATGTTCCACTTCAAGTTATGAAAGTGTATGTATTTTGAGACTTATTGATGATGTAACTATTGGTAATGAACTGGTGTTTATCACATGACCTCCTTATTGTCTAATGATTGTGATAGATCTTCCCTTATTCATGAGTGAGTTTGGGTAGAAATTATTGCACATGCTTGCTTGACTGGGGTATCCCGATTGAGCGCCTGTCGCGCTCCCCGAGGTCGGTACGTGATAGAAACGACTCATGATTTGAGTTTAAAAGTTTAGATGGATTACTATAACAAAAAAAAAAACTTATACTAAAAGATTGAGAAAAATGGAGAAGAATATTTATTTGCACATGAATAGATATTTAACAAGTAATTTGAGCTTTGAGTGTTGAAGGTATTATCTCAATGTATAATGAGCAAAGTAATAAAATTATTTTGATGAGTAAAGGATGATATATATTCATAGCAAGACATAAAACTCGACATGAAATATGTTTTAAGTATGCACAAGAAAGTAGAAAAAATATGTGAGAGAGATGGAAAGCGTTGGAAAAGGTATGCTTTAATTAACGAAGTACAAAGGTTATGTTTTGACAAGCGATAATCTTTGGATGGAGGTTTGAGTTAAAGAATAAACCCACGAGAGCCAACTCGGGATTAACAACTTTGGGATAGAATATGTGAAAGCATGTTTATTTTTGGAATGGTCTTGAAAAGAATGGTAATGAAGCTTTTAACAAATGCATGGCTGAAAAAGAAAGGAATATAGATAAGCACAATGGTTGTATTCACATGAATATAATGGATGTACAATATGTACAATATTTTGGACTTTGAGAAAATCTGACAAGAAGACAATTAATTATGCACAATTATATGTAAACTAATTATATTAAATATTATTCACAGAAAATGATTAATTATCATGGATTTGAACCAAGCATGTATCTATTTAAAGTGAAGTGACTACAGGAAGTAATTTATAGATGGAGTGACTTGAAAGTATAACTAAACAATATGGCACACATGTAAGAAGATACACAATTATCATAAAAATGTCATGCTTATGTAGCGGACAACTAGTTTAATTAATTTGGTTCATATCAATCCTAGTCAATTAATCAAGTTGCAAATGTGTATCCAGCATTCCAATTATAGATGGAAGCTACACACTTATTTGGCACATATGTTTAGTGTTGATTATTTAACTAGATGTACTTTGTCCTAAGTGTTGTCACATATAAACAAATATCAAGCAAGCATAATAAACAAATAACTCGATATAATATTTATCTACGATTTTACTGTACTTGTATTTTTTTTAGGTTACATCCGGGAACGAGAAGTACGAAGCGGGAAAGTATGACAAGGATTAATCTTTGATTTTTTTTTTCAAACGTCGTCTTTGTAAGATAACTGCCGAGCAGGATACATTGCAAAGAAACAACAAAATATTTGTTAATAGCATAACTATAATATATAAAGAATAAAAGTAAATGCTTTAGTTTTTTTGAAAGATTATCTGAAATGTTTTTGGAAGATTGTTTTTTGAAAACTGTTTAGAAATATTTCTTTTGGAAAATAGTTTTAAAATAGTATAGGAGGCTCAGATATGTGTAATATCTGTCTAAATAAGAGAACGGGAAACACCTTGGTCCCGACTACGGTAGCTAATCGTGTCGCCTTCCTGTAACGACCCGACCAGTCATTTTGAGTATTATAGCCCCGTTCCCCTATTTATTGCTTATTTTGTGCAATTGTTGTTATATGACTTGTTGGGGTGGTTGGTTTGGTTCCAGGGATATTTCGGAATGACTTGGGACACTTAGTCTCAAGGTTAAAAGCCTAAGTTGAAAGAGTACCGGATGTTGACTTATATGTAAATGACTCCAGAATAGATTTGATGGTTCTAATAGATTCGTATGGTGATTTTGGACTTAGTAGTGTGAACGAATATTGATTTGGAGGTCTGTATGTGAGTTTTTCTTGAATTGGCAAAGGTTGGTAAAGTTGAAGTTTGGAGAGTTGAGAAGTTTGACCCAGAGTTGACTTTGTGATTACCGGGCTCAGATTTTTGTTCCAGAAGTTGAAATAGGTCCGTTGTTTCATTTATGACTTGTGTGCAAAATTTGAGGTTGATAAGAGTTGGTTTGGTATGTCCATTAGGCTTGAATCGAAGTGCGATTCATGGTTTTAGTGTTGTTTGATGTAATTTGAGGATTCGAGTTTGTAAGATGTTCTAGGACTTGTTGGTATATTTAGTTGAGGTCCCAGGAGCCTCGGGTGTGATTAGGATCATGTTCGAGTCATTTTTTAACCTGTTGGATGGTTGTCATGACTGTTGCTGGTTTCCTCTTTGGCGGTCACGAATAGGGAGACGCAATCGCGAAAGGTTGCAGCTCGGTAATTTGTGTTGTGAATCTGCGAGAATGGGTCTGCAATCACGAAGCTTGGGGAGCCAGTGCTATGCATGCGTGTGTTAGTTTGCGTCCGCGAAGTAGAAAGGAGGAGGTTGGGAATCCTCGCGATTTGTTCCTCGCGATCGCGTGAAGGGGTATGTGATCGCGTAGACTGATGAGTCAGTGTGCGTTCGCGATGCTTCGTTTGCATTCGTGAAGGGTACCTTGAGAGTAGCTTAATTTTTGTTGTTCGCGATCACGAGGGACTTTGCACGATCGCGAAGAGGAGCATCTAGGCAGAATATAAGATTTCAGAACGAAGGTTAGAGTATTATTTTATATTTGGACTTTGGGAGCTCGGATTGAGACGATTCTTCAAGGGATTTTCAAGGAATTGATTAGGGTAAGTGATTCTAACTAGGATTTTGTTAATATACATGAATCTATCATTGTTTTTAATATCTTCTAAGTGATTTGGGTTGTAAATATTGGGGGGAAATTGTAGAAACTTCATAGGGTTTAATTTGAGGATTTGAGGGTCAAGTTGTGATCGGAATTGAGTAATTTTTGTATGGTTGGACTCATTGTTTAATGGGTGTTCGTATTTTGTTAATGCTGTCCGATTCTGAGATGTGGGCCCGAGGTTGACTTTTTGGGTTAACTGTTTGACTCTTGTTAAAGAACCTTGCTTTATCATATGGAATTGATTCCTATAGCCGGTGTTGATTGTATTGAGTTGGTTGCGGCTAGATTCGAATCGTTCAGAGGCTGATTCGCAAGGCAAGGGCTTGTTGGAGTAGAGATTTGCGCGGTTTGAGGTACGTAACACTTCTAGACTTGGTTCTAAGGGTATGAATCCTTGAAAGACGTGTCATGTGGTTGGTGTTGAGGTGGTGCATATTCTAGGTGACGGGCATATGCGCGTGCACCATACTAATTGTGAATCGAATGATTTCATGGAACTGTGTAGTCATCTAATCTTGTTATTATTCACGAATTCTCCATGTGTTAGAGAAATTCAATTGCGATCCATGTTAGAAATCATGCTTAGGCGTATGCTGGTAATATTGGGACCCACAGAGGTCGTTTTGCTGTTGAATTGTTTGCCTAATTTGCAATTTTTTACTCAGCCACATTTATCATTGCATATCATATCTCAGTGTCCGTTGCCATTTATTTTTACATCATATTATCATTGTTTGGGTTTATTGTCATGAGATATGTGAGCCGGAGAGACTGGAGAGATTGACGACTGCGCGAGGTCGAGGGCCTGTTTGGGAGTGATATTTTTTGGATCGAGTTGCATGCCGCAACAAGATTTATTGATTCATGCCATGATTGGCTTATATTGGCGCTTGGGCAGGATCCGCCCCTCCGGAGTCCGACATACCAGCAGTGAGCGCTGGTACCTACTGAGTGGAAGTGTCGATTAATTGAGAGTAATGAGTGAGTGGAAGTACTGAGTGACTGGGAACACTGAGTGATTGAGCATGCTAGGTGAGGATAAATACTCCGAGAGTATGCATTATAGTTGGCATGCATAATTGACATGTAGAGATAGAGAAGTATCATTTCTCATATCAGTCACACTTGGCATGTTTTATTCGTGTTGAACTTAAACTATTAATCTTGAAAGCATGTCTACATTTCCGTACTATTAATATCTGTATTTGGACTGTACCTGTCTGAGCTAGTCACTACTTTCAACATGAGGTAAGTCTTATTACTTATTGAGTACATTGGGTCGGTTGTACGCATACCACACTCTGCACTTCGTGTGCAGATCCAGGTACTTCTGGGCACAACGACTGCTAGCTTTTGAGCTTACTTTCTTTGGAGACTATTGAGGTAGCTTCCTTGGCGTCTACAGACCTCGACTCTCCTTCTTTTCAATTTATTTGCTCTGTTTTATCTTTCCAGACAGTTGTTTTAGTAGTTAGACTGTATTGTCATATAGATGCTCATGTACTCAGTGACACCAGAATTCTGGGAGATTTTTTATTGTGTCAAGATATTTTCTTATCATCTATTTATGAAGTTTTCCTCTTAAGTTTATTTCATTATGTTTTCAATTTAATGATGCGTGGATATTTGTGATTTTTGGCTTGCCTAATATTGCAATAGGATCCATCATGACATGTGGCATTTTGGATCGTGACAAGTTGGTATCAGAGTGTAGGTCACATTGGTCTCACGAGTCATGAGTAGGTTTAGTAGAGTCTTGTGGATCGGTACGTAGACGTCTGTACTTATCTTTGAGAGGCTGTCGAACCAGTAGGAAAAACTTCACTTTCTTATATTCTTGTTGTGCGAATTTGTTGATTGCGGAAACTAAACTTATGATATTATATTCACTTACAGATGGTGAGGACACATGCTACTAGATCGAGCGGACGCCAACCAGTTCCACAAGCTAGGGCCGCGAGAGGCCTGGGCAGCGGCAGACGCCAAGGGGCAGCTAGTACCACAGCTAGAGCAACACCTGTAGACCCACCAATTGCTCCAGCGTATGAGCAGATTCCAAATGTGGTTGAGCCGGTGGGACCAGCTCAAGTACCAGCTGTGTCCATTGGGATTTCAGGCCTTCATGAGGCTTTGGCCCTGATTTTTGACTGTATACACTAGCCTTACTCAGGCGGTTTCAGTTCAGGCTGCACTAGCCACTTCTCAGGATGGGGGAGGTGCTCAGACTCCCGCTGCCCGTATTTCAAAGTAGGTGGTGCAGAGATGTCAGACACCGGGGGTACTACCAGCCCAGTAGGTTGTAGTTGCTTAGGCCCAGGTGGGTCCTCCTATGAGTGACAAGGAGCCGAAAAGACTAGAGAGGTTTGGGATGCTCAAGCTATAACGACCCGACCTGTCATTTTGAGCTTTAACATTCCAATCAATGGTTTGAGACTTCGAGTAGCTTCATATTATGTATTATTAATTGTGTGTATGGTTCGTTTCATTCCTCAAGCGATTTGAGATTGATTTGGAAGAATAATTCTCATTTTAAAAACTTTAAGTTGGAAGAGTTGATCAAGGTTTGACTATTGGGCAAACGGACTCGGAATCGGGTTTTAATTATTTCAATAAATTTCTATGATTATTTTGGACACTTCCACAAAGTTTGGTTAAATTCCGATGAGTATTGGATATGTTTGGGTTGTATGGTGATTATTTTCAGTTTCGACATTGATTTGAGCATAAAGGTTACCATATTGAGCAAACGAAATTTGATTCTTGTTTCGACGAAACCATTATATCTGTATCGTAATGTTGGAATCACAGGAACTGAAATCATCAAGTTTCGACATCGTATGAGGAATTTATGGTCATTTTACAAAGAATTGGGTTGCGAGATTTTTCAGATTAATTACGAAATTACCACTAAATTCGTATTTAAAATTTTGCACTATTTCCAAATATTGAAACCAACATATCTCCTTCATTATAAGGTCATATGGAGTGATTCAAAATCCTAACTTCACTAGAAGTTCACGAGGAATCCATTTAAGGTGTCAAAAGTGAGTTTCGAGATCATTTGCCACAAGAAACGAGGCAGAACAGCTGGACGATTTGGCTATTAATGTTATTGGAGTTTTTCTCATCTTGAAAGTTTGGGATCTGGAGAATTCAAGGATGTTCTTCAAGTTTCTTCCATGGGGTAAGTGTTTTCAACTCGGTTTGATTATATTCCGTGATTCCATCTTCGTTTTTAGCATTTGATTAATGATTTCAAAGAGAAATTGGGGGGTTTTTGTCTAATCTTTTCTAATGATATTTTATTGAGTTTTGAACACCGATTTGGAGTCTGAATTAAGTGAAGTTAGTGTGGATGGACTCGTAGTTGAGTGGCTTGTTAGATTTTGTGAGTGTTGTCGGGTTTCAAGGTGTAGGCCCGTGTATGACTTTTTTGTTGACTTTGGGTAAAAGTGTAAAGATTCAACCTTTATCGATTGAGTTTCCTTCCTATGGCATTATTTTATGATTTTGAGTTGCTTTTGACTAGTTTCAAGCTGTTTGAAGGATGATTGAGTGGAATGGCGTTTCTAGTGTATCGATTGGACTTGTTTGAGGTAAGATCTTGCCTAACATTGTGGGGGGAGGGGGGGGGGAACTACCCCTTAGGATATGGGTTGATTGTGCTATTTGTGTTGTGTGAAGACCGTGTACGCAAGGTGACGAGTGGGTTCAGGGGCTATATGTGGTGTTTGACCGGTTTAGATTATCTAAACTCTTTCCATGCCCTTTAATTGAATTGTCATAACATGTTATATCTCTCATTGTTAGTCTACTCTTACATGCTCTATTTGACGTTGTTAACACTTGTTCTACCTCTTACTTGTTATTTTGCTCTTATATGCTTTAGTTGGAGTTATTTCCTTCCTTACTGTCTTCTTACCTCTTAATTGTTGAATCACGTTTAATTGAAGTTGTTATCTCGTGGAATATCATCTTGTTGAGTTATTGGTGCTGAAGTTGTAATAGTAGTTATCACATTGAGGCGAAGTTGTTAATTGTTGAGATGCCTTTTCTTGTTGAGCATTCTCATTCATATTGTTATTATTGAAATTTTTGTACACATTGTGGTTGAGCCATGGGCTATTTGTTATGGAAATATTGGTGTTGTTGACTTTATGGCAAGTTGTGGCATATGGGCACTTGTTGTGCGAGTTGTGATTGTGTTGTGCTATTGACACGCATGCAGTGGTATATGACTAGGGGTTGATATGTATACGGGGAGATAAGGTGGGCTTGATACGCGTGTTGCTAGTAGGAGAACTACTTGAAGCCGCGCGGTGAGATAAGGTGGGCTAAAACGCGTATAGCTATTTTGAGAAAAAATGATTTTCAAAACTAAATGTAAGGCTCACGCAGTGATATAAGGAAAGATTGTGATTGAAAATGTGAAATTGAATACGAGGCGTTACCTCGGTTGTGATTTTTATTGTACATCTTATGTTGGAACAACATGTTGATTTGAGCAGTCATTGTTCTTCCTTCAATCATTCAACCGCATTTTAATTGTGTTTGGTTATTCGTTATTATCTTGGTGCTGGTACGATTGTGGTTTCTTGTGTGATTTGTTGTATTGCTTTAATATGTCAATCTGTGCCTTCATTATAACTTGGTGAATCGATTGTCATTGAGAATTCAATTGTGTGGAATCACTATATTATATTCTGTTGAGTTGTTGGTAACATAATGGTTTAAATAAAAGAGTTATTAACATGCTTTATTCTATGGGACTCTTACGATAGAACTCGTTATCTCACTCGGTGCCTTATTATTCTAAATGGTTATTGCACTTTCAATATAAGTGGATTCTCAAATTATACTCATCAACCTGTTAGATGTTTACCTTACTTAAAATTGTTATCATATTTTTCCTTAACAAATTCTATATTTAATTCGTTACTTTAACTTATGTTTGGCTTTGTTTAAAAATGATACATTTACTCAATTTTGTTGATTTCCAAAATAAACCCATCTTATACTCTGTTTTGTAAAAATTATATATTATTTTACTTTACTTGATTTCTAGAATAAACTCATTATTTCATTTGACGCCTTACTTTATTCAAGATTGTTATTATATTTAATGATGTCTAAATATCATTTGTTCATTTAAATTAATATTTATCACGGTTGTAAAGTACATGGCAGCACGTGGGCATTGCCGTGTGAAGGCGATTGTTATGGTGGGCATGAGGTGCCATATGTGTAAGATTTGGAAATTGGGGTCCATGACTTGTGGTTTATGAGGTGCGGTGCCTCGGGGTAATTCTTGTTGTAAGTCCATGCGTTGGGAGCGATTTGATTTTTTGAGATGTCATCCGTTTTTCCTTATTTGAGTTCATTTACATCTCATCAGTGTTCTGGTTATGTTTCTTCTTTATTACTCGTTGACTACTTGCTTCCATTTATGTTTATGTTACTTCATTGTTGGTTGTAAATCTAAAATATTTCCATCGTTGGTCTTACATTGATGTTCTTGCCATTGTTAGCTTATGTATATCTTGAACAGGTTTCTATATTTAGTAGGTGGCTTGACCTGGCCTCGTCACTACTCTACCGAGGTTAGGCTTGATATTTACTGGATACCTTTGTTGTGTACTCATGCTACTCTTCTGCATATTTTTGTGCAGATCCAGGTATTCTGACAGTGTTGTTGAGAGTTGCGCCTATGCGGCGGGAGACTTCAAGGTGTACCTCCTCGACGTTTCCAGGCCTCGGAGTCACCATCTTACTTCATTATACTATTGTTAAATTGCAATTCAAAATAATGTTGTGTTTAGAAATTCTAGTGTGTTTCAGTAGTGCTTATGACTCCGTACTACCGGTTTTGAGAAATGTATATCTATTGGCCGCTTGAGGCTTTTTATGTCATTTAATGGTTTATGATAAATGAATAAATATTTTAATTCTGTTATTAAATGAACATGTGTTAGGCTTACCTAGTATTAGAGACAAGGTGCCATTACGATATCCAAAGGTGGGCAATTGGGGTCGTGACACAAGCCTCCATCATTTAGTGGGGCTGAGTCAGAGGATGCTCAGGACTTCTGGATAGGTACTAGCGGATTCTTTGAACAATGGGTATTCTAGAGACTATTGGGGCCTTATTTACTACTTTTCAGCTGTCGTGGCAGCCTTCAAATGGTGGGAGGCCTATGAGCGGATCAGGCAAGACGATGCTGCACCACTTACATAGTATGAGTTCTCCGTCCTCTCTCTTGGAGAAGTTTGTGCCACCGACCCACAGGGCGGAGTTGCATAGGCAGTATGAGCAGCTACGCATTAAGGGTATGTCCGTGACCCAGTACGAGATGAGATTTTCAGAGTTGGCTTGTCACGGGATCTGATTGGTTCCCACAGAGAGGGAGAGGATTAGGAGGTTTATTGATGGCCTCAACTATGGAATGCACTTTTTTATGACGGGGGAGATTTCATCAGGTGCTAGGTTCGACGAGGTGGTTGATATTGCTAGGAGACTAGTGCGGGTCTGTAGTTTGAAGCGTGAGTAGAGGGAGGCTAAGAGGCCTCATGGTTTGGGCGATTTTCCGTGGTGTTTCTTCTGGAGGGTAGTCCTACCACAGCAGTGGTCGTCCTTATAGGCCTGCTCATATGGCTCGTCCGATTCATCGTGGTGCATCAGCTAGAAAATGTTCATACAGTGCCCATCCGGTCAGTCATCTCTCAGTGCCCTCCCAGCTCAGAGTTTATCTCATGCTCCATCTATTAAATGTTAAACCGTACCGGGTTCTTCTAGCAGTTATTCTGATTCTTAAGGTCCAATTCAGTCCCCACTACCATTGGGGAGTTGCTTCGAGTGCGGGGACTTTTGACATGTGTGGAGGTAGTGTCCCCATCACTTTGGAGGTCCAGTTTAGCAGAGGGGTCAGGTTATGACTTCCGCACTAGTTACTTCACCACCCGCCCAGCTAGATCAAGGTGGGGCTCAAGCAACTAGAGGCCGCCCTAGAGGAGGAGGCCGATCAAGTGGTTGTCAGGCTCATGCTATGCGTTCTTTGCCCAGCTATAGGCCGTTGCTTTAGACACAGTGATCATAAGTATTGTCTCAGTATGCCACAGGGATGCTTCTATATTATTTGACCCTAGTTTCGCTTATTCGTATGTATCATCATATTTTGCTTGCTATTTGGATATGCCCTGTGAGTCCTTTGTTTTACCTGTTCATGTATATACGTCGGTGGGCGATTCTATTGTTGTTGACCGTGTGTATCGGTCGTGTGTGGTGACCATTGGGGGATTGGAGGCTAGAGTTTATCTCTTATTTCTTATCATGGTTGATTTCGACGTGATTCTGGGCATGGATTGGTTGTCCCCATATCATGCTATTCTGGATTATCACGATAAGACTGTAACGTTGGCGATGCTGGGGTTACATAGGATTGAGTGGGGAGGATCTCTAAACTATGTTACCAGTAAGGTGATTTAATATCTGATGGCCAACGAATGGTTGGGAAGGGGCGTTTTCCATATTTAGATTTTGTGAGGGATGTTGGTGCTGATACTCCTACTATTGATTCTGTTACGCTAGTGCGAGACTTTTTGGATGTGTTTCCTGCAGACCTGCCCAGCATGCCACCCGTCAGGCATATTGCTTTTGGTATTAACTTGGAGCCGGGCACTCAGCTCGTTTCCATTCCTCCGTATCGTATGGCACCAGTAGAGTTGAAGGAATTGAAAGACCAACTTTAGGAGCTTCTTGATAAGGGGTTTATTAGGGCTAGCGTGTCGCATTGGGGTGCACCAATTTTATTTGTGAAGAAGAAGGACGGTACTATGCTGATGGGCATTAACTATAGGCATCTGACAAGGTTACAATTAAGAACAAGTATCCTTTGCTGCGCATTGATTACTTATTTGACCAGCTTCAAGGAACTAGAGTGTTCTCTAAGATTGATTTGATATATGGCTAACACCAGTTGAAGATTTGGGACTCGGATATTTTGAAGATGGCATTCAGGACCCGCTATGGCCACTATGAGTTCCTTGTGATGTCTTTTGGTCTAACAAATGCCCCAACAACATTCACGCATCCGATGAATAGTGTATTCCAGCCATATCTATATTTGTTCATCGTAGTATTTATTAATGATGTCCTTGTGTGCTCCCATAGCCAGGAGGAGCATGCACAACATTTGAGGATAGCGCTACAGAGGTTGAGGGAGGAGAAGCTTTATGCCATGTTCTCCAAGTGTGGGTTTCGGCTCAATTCGGTGGCATTCTTGGGGTGCGTGGTGTCTGGTGAGGGGATTAAGGTGGTTCCAAAGAAGATAGAGGCGGTTTAGAGTTGGCCCAGACCATCTTCAGCTACTGAGATTCGGAGTTCTCTCGTCTTGACCAGATATTATCTTCACTTCGTGGAAGGTTTCTCGTCCATTGCAGCGCTTATGACCAGGTTGACCCAGAAGGGTGCTCCATTCAGGTGGTCGGATGAGTGTGAAAAGAGCTTTCAGAAGCTCAAGACTACTTTGACCGCAACTCCAATTCTAGCTTTGGCTTCAGCATCGGGTTCTTATACATTGTATTGTAATTCTTCTCGGATTGGTATTGGGTGTTTCTTGATATAGGAGGGTAGAGTGATTGCTTATGTTTCACGCCAGTTGAAGCCTCATGAGAAGAATTACCTTTTTCATGATTTGGAGTTGGCAGCCATCATTCATGCATTAAAGATTTGGAGGCATTATCTATACTGTGTGTCTTTTGAGGTACTAACGGATCATCGGAGTCTCCAGCACTTGCTCAAGCAAAAGGATCTAAATTTGAGACATCGGAGATGGTTGGAGCTGCTAAAGGACTAATATATTACCATTTTGTATCATCCCGGGAAGGCCACTATAGTGGCTGGTGCCTTGAGTAGAAAGGCGGTGAGTATGGGTAGCCTTGCATTTATTCCGGTTGGTGAGAGATCACTTGCATTAGATGTTCAGGCTTTGGCCAATCATTTTGTGATGTTAGACATTTTGGAGCTTAGTCGGGTTCTAGCTTGTGTGGTTTCTCAGTCTTTCTTATATGATCGCATCATAGAGCGTCAGTATGATGACCCCCATTTGCTTGTCCTTAGGGACACGGTTTAGCACAATGATTCCAAGGAGGTTTCTATTAGGGATGATGGGGTGTTGCGAGATGCAGGGTTGTATTTGTGTACCCGATGTAGATGTATTACGTGAGTTGATTCTTGAGGAGGCCCACAGTTTGCGATATTCCATTTATCTGGGTATCGCGAAGAATATATCAGGACTTGAGGCAGCACTATTAGTTGAGGATGATGAAGAAATATATAGTGGGGTTTGTAGCTCGGTGCTTAAATTGTCAGTAGGTGAAGTACGACCATCAGAGGCCAGACGATTTGCTTCAGAAGCTTGAGATTCCGGAGTGGAAATGGGAGCGTATCACCATGGACTTCATAGTTGGGTTCCCATGGACTTTGAGAAAGTTTGATGCTATTTGGGTGATTGTGGACTGGTTGACTAAGTCTATGCATTTCATTCCAGTTGGGACTACCTATTTTTTTGGAGTGGCTGGCTGAGATCTATATCCGCGAGATTGTTCGCCTTCACGATGTGCTAGTGTCCATTATTTCAGATCGGGACACGCAGTTCACATCACAGTTTTGAAGAGCAGTGCAGCGATGGTTAGGCACACCGGTCGAGTTGAGTGCAGCATTCCACCCTCGAATGAACAGACAGTCCGAGTGCACCATTCAGATATTAGAGGATATTCTACGCACTTGCGGCATGAATTTCATGAGTTCTTGGGATCTGATTCTGCCACTTGTGGAGTTTTCCTACAACAACTACCAATCGAGCATTCATATGGCTCCATATGAGGCCTTGTATAGGAGGCGATGTCGGTCTCCAGTTGGTTGGTTTGAGCCGGGCGAGGCTGCACTATTGGGTACTGACTTGGTTCAGGATGCCTTGGAAAAGGTTAAGTTGATTCAGGATCGGCTTCGCACGGCACAGTCTAGACAGAAGAGTTACACCGATCGGAAGGTTCGTGATGTTACCTGCATGTTGGGGGAGAAAGTATTGCTTAGAGTGTCGCCCATGAAGGGTGTTATGAGGTTCACGAAGAAGGGCAAGTTGAGCGCTCGGTACATTTGGCCTTTTGAGGTGTTTGAGAGGATTGGGGAGGTGGCTTACAAGCTTGCATTGCTGCCTAGTCTATCGAGTGTTCATCTAATGTTTCATGTTTCCATGCTCCGAAAGTATTTCGGTGATCCGTCTCGTGTTTAGGACTTCAGCAGAGTTCAGCTAGATTGTGATTAGACTTATGAAGGTGCACTGGAGAGGTTAACCAGTGGAGAAGGCTACTTGGATGATAGAGCGGGAGATGCGGAGCAAATATCCATGCCTATTTGAGACTCTAGGTATAATTCTAGGCCCGTTCGACGAAAAATGTTTGTTTAAGAGGGGGAATATGTAACGACTTGGCTGGTCATTTTGAATATTATAGTCCCATTCCCCCATTTATTGCTTATTCTATGCTCAATTGTTGTCATGTGACTTGCCGGAGTGGTTAGTTTTGTTCCGGGGATGTTTCTAAATGAGTTGGGACACTTAGTTCCAAGGTTCGAAGCCTAAGTTGAAAGAGTTGACCGAATCTTGACTTATATGTAAATGACTCCTGAATGGAGTTTGATGGTTCTGATAGCTCCATATGGTGATTTTTGACTTAAGAGTGTGTCTGGATGATTTGGATGTCTGTAGGTGATTTTGGCTTGAATTGGCGAATGTTGATAAAGTTAAAGTTTGGAGAGTTGAAAAGTTTGATCGAGCGCAGACTTTGTGGTTATCGGGCTCGGATTTTTTTTCCTAGAGTTGGAATAGGTCCACTGTGTCATTTATGATTTGTGTGCAAAATTTGAGGTCGATCGAAGTTGGTTTGGTATGTTTCGGCATTAGTTTTTGAAATTAGAAGTTCATAAGTTCATTAGGTTTGAATCGATGAGCGATTCGTGGTTTTAGTGTTGTTTGATGTTATTTGAGGCTTCGAGCGAGTTCGTATGATATTTTAGGATTTGTTGGTATGTTTGGTTGAGCTCCCGGGAGCCTCGAGTGTGATTCAGATCATGTTCGGCTCATTTTTGTACTTGTTGGATAACTATCATGACTGTTGCTGGTTTCTTCTTTCGCGATCACGAAGAAGGAAATGCAGTCGCGAAGGATTGTAGTTGGAAGCTGGGGAATTTGTGCTACATGTTCGCGAGAATGGGTTTGCAATCGTGAAGCTTGGGGAGTCAGTGCTACGCGGTGTTAGGTCACATCCGCGAAAAAGAAAGAAGGAGGTTGGGAGTCCACGAGATTTGTTCTTCGCGATCGCGTGAAGGGGTCCGCGATCATGTAGGTTAATGAGTCTGTGAATCACGTTCGTGATGGTTTGTTCTGGTTCGCGAAGGGTACTTTGAGGACAGCATAATTTTTGTTCTTCGCGATCGCAAGGGACTTTCCCTAATCACGAAGAGGAGCATCCCGGCAGAACATAAGATTTGAAAATGTGGGTTAGAGTATTAATTTATAGTTGGACTTTGGGAGCTCCGATTGAGGCGATAGTTGGAGGGATTTTCAAGGAATTGATTAGCGTACGTGATTCTAGCTCGGATTTGTTTAATATACATGAATCTATCATTGTTTCTACCATTTAATTAGTGTTTTGGGTTGGAAAATTTGGGGAAAATTGTAGAAACTTCATAAGCTTTATTTGAGGATTTGAAGGTCGAGTTGTAATTGGAATAGAGCAATATTAGTATTATTGGACTTGTTGTCGAATGGGTGTTCAAATTTTGTTTATTTTGTCAGATTTCAAGACGTAGGCCCGGGTTGACTTTTTGACTTTTGTTAAAGAACCTAGCGTTATCATATGCAATTGATTCCTATAGCCGGTGTTGATTGTATTGAGTTATTTGTATCTAGATTCGAGTCGCTCGGAGGCTAATTCTCGGGGCAAGGGCTTGTTTGAGTAGAGATATGCGCGGTTTGAGGTAAGTAACACGTCTAAGCTGGGTTCTAATGGTGTGAATCCCTGAAATATGTGTTATGTGGGTTGTGTTGAGGTGACGCACATGCTAGGTGACGAGCGTGTGGGTGTGCACCATTGTAATTTTGACTCGATTGATTTCGTGGAACTGTGTAGTTATCGTATCTCATTATTATTCACGTGTTCGAGAAATTGAGCTGTAATTCATGTTAGAAATCATGCTTAGGCTATATGCTAGTACTGTTGGGACCCATAGAGATCTTTTTGTTGTTTAATTATTTGCCTAATTCGCAATTTTGTACTCAATCACGTCTATCATTGAATATCATATCTCAGTCATTGTTGCCATTTATTGTTACATCATATTATCATTGTTTGGGCTGATTTTCATGAGATCTTTGAGCCGGAGAGACTAGAGAGATTGATTACTGAGCGAGGCCGATGACGTGATTGGGAGTGATATTTATGGGATCGGGCCGCACGCTGCAGCAGGCTTTATTTATTCATGCCATGATTGGCTTATATTGGCGCTTGGGCAGGATCCACCCCTCCAGAGTCTGACATACCAGAAGTGAGTGCAGGTGCCTACTTTATGCCAGTGCCGAGTGAGTGCTGAATGCGAGTGCCGAGTGAGTGAGAGTACTAGGTGATTGAGAGGACTGAGCGATTGAGCATACTGAGTGAGGTTAAATACTCCGAGAGTATGCATATGACTTTATTATTGTGTTGCATTACAGTTGGTATGCATAATTGACATGTAGAGATAGAGATGTATCATTTCTTTTATCAGTCACACTCGGCATATTTTATCCGTGTTGAACATAAACTATTAAACTTGAAAGCATGTCTACATTTCAGTATCGTTAAAACCTGTATTTGGACTATACCTGTTTGAGCTCGTCACTACTTTCAGCCAAAGGTTAGTCTTGTTACTTACTGAGTACATTGGGTTGTTTGTACTCATACTGCGATCTGTACTTCGTGTGCACATCCAGGAACTTCTAGGCATGAAGGCTGCTAGCTTTGGAGCTTAATTTGTTTGGAGATTATTGAGGTAGCTGCCTTGGCGTCCGCAGATATTGACTCTCCTTCTTTTCAGTTTATTTGTACTGTCCTATCTTTCTAGATAGTTGTTTTAGCAGTTAGACTGTATTGTCATATATATGCTCATGTACTCTGTGACATTCGAATTCTGGGGATTTTTTATTGAGTCGCAGTATTTTCTTATCAGCTATTTATGAGATTTTCATTATTATGTTTATTTCATTATGTTATCAATTTAAAGATGCGTTGTTATTTATGATTTTTGGTTTGCCTAATATAGCGATAGGCGCCATGACGACGTGTGGGATTTTGGGTTCTGACACTTCCGAAGGGCTATTGGTTCGACTCATTCTTGTCTTTTCCCTTTTCGATGTTTATCATCGTCGCCTCGTTATTTCGTGCCCAGTTCGAGGGTCATTCGGGCCGTCGTGGCCTCAAAAGGTTATTCTCATCGGCCTATGCCCAATAGTTTAGCATCTTGTTCATTGTCAAGGCATCTGAAAATGAGGAATTTAACCAACACAGAATCGTCAAAGGATTTCAGGCACAAGTTGCCACGGCTGTGATGCAACAGAAACGGATCAGCAACGCAAAGGAAATGGAGCAGTTCCACAAAGGTTTCCAAATTTCTTCGTCCAGTATTACGTCAAGACACAAAGACAATGAAGCAAAATACCAAAATTGGTGACAAACTTCACGCATCAATCAACCAAAATAAGAGTTAAAAAAGCAACAAAAAATCAGAAAAGTTGTGACTACCAGAATGGGCTAGAAAGGCCATAATCAAACTAGCCTAGTTAAACTAATGAAAACGAGCAAAAGAAAATGGGGAACGGCTTGTTGTCGCTTGCCGGAAATAATGGCAAAAACAAAGGCCAACACCGTTAAGCATGGGTCAGCTGGAAACATCTAGATCCGGCTAGATCTGTAAGTTTTCAGCCAGGTATGATAAAAAACACAGTCGCCAAAAAAGTAGTAAGTAATCGGGGACGATCGTCACTGGTGCAATAGTGACGAGAATGGAGGTGCAAGGGACAGGGGTTGAGGTGCGATGGTCGCCTTTGCCAAGCCATCACCAGCGACCAACTTCGGTGGGCGGCAGTAGGGCAGACGAGAGAGATGATGGGGCTTGTGCGGCTGATAGTCTCTCGTGTTGAGAGAAGAGAGAATTTGTAGGGGAGAGGCGGATGTAGATTTAAGAATGAGGTGAGTTAGATGTAAATAATAGTGTTTTATTGGAAATAAAAATCTGACGGGTATGTGTGTGTAATGTGTAGTGTAGAATATAAGTGTGAGGGGTGGGGTAGAGAACTTGGTGACCAAGTTTTGTAAAATATTAAAGAAAAAATATGGTCAAAATGTAAAGGTGTAATATCACATCAAGTCATATCATTGTCATTGTCATATCACATCATTGTCTAGTCACGTCGAATATTGGCTGAACTAGATCCGTAGTTTGAAATAAATTATACTAGCTTCCGTGTAATTAATAGACTATGCTATATAAGAAAAATATTTATTTAATCAAGAAATCTTGAAGTAGTTATTTAAAATAGTAACTACTACGATGATGTAGTAATTTTTTTTATGAAAAGACAATAAATTGATAGAATATCCTAATATTTGAAAATGAGACAGTCACCAATAAATTGTTTTAAAAAAGCACAAAAATAGTACTTTTTAACTAATTGCAATAAAATGATAAAAATTTCTAAATTTTGTGAAAGTAGGAGTAATTATCAATAAATTACATTAAAGCCAAATAATGTGCAAATATCATATTTTTATCATTTTTACTAGGAAGCCTGAAGAAGTTAATTTTAAAATACATAGGGTCAAAATTGAGTGTCAACAACCACGTCATGAATGACCTTCACCCCGAGCTGGCTGGGCGGGTGGTGTAGCAACCGATGCTGGAATCATAATCGACCTCCCTGCTGGACTAGACCTCTGCAAAGACATAGACAATGTTTCCTAATATGCCCTAGGACTCCACAGTCATAGCAACCTCTGACAGAAAATGACTGCTGGGCTTGAGTTGGACCCCATGAACCAGAATACCCACTAGAAGAACATGGTGTCGACGAACCCTAAAGAGATGGAGCACTATAAGAACTCTGTGCTAGGAGTGCACTAAATGAATATTGCATAGAATTTCCTTCGTTGGGTGGTGGTGAATGATATACTGGATTGCTATAATACCTCCCCCAAATCGTCCTCGGCGTCCCGCTAAGGTACAACTGAAGCTACCTGAACGTCGGGACCTCTTGTCCTTACCCTGCATCATCTCTTTGGTCTCAATGTGAATGCGTTCAATACGACACGCTATCTCCATGACCTAGTGAAAAGAAGTCCATATCTCTACCTCTCTAGCCATAGCAACGCAAATACCATAGTGAAGACTATCAATGGATCTCCTCACTCTTTCCTTCTTAGTGGGAATAAAAATAGTAGCATGATGGGACAGCTCTGTGAACCTCATCTCATACTCGGTAACTGACGTTGAACCTTACTGAGGTACTCAAATTGCCTCCTCAGCTCCTCTCTCCTGGTGTACGGCATGAAATGCTCCAAAACCCTGGAGATCTGATCCTAGGTAAGAGGGGGGTACCCTGTCGGTCTGCGCAGCTCATAAACCTATCACCACCTCTTAGATGGACCCTACATGTTGAAGGCAGTGAAATAACCCCATTGGACTCGACTAGTCCCAAATTGCATAGAATCTCATGAATGATTCATGAACCCCTGGGCATCCTCTAAAGGTCTACCACTGAATTGAGGAGGATGCAACTTCGTGTCTCTTCAGCACATCAGCTGGCATAGTGCGCACATCCTCAGGCCGTGCGCCAATGGTAGGCTACACTTCCCCAACTGGTACACTCTGAGGGTCTGATAACCATGGGCTGCCTGGTAAGTAGCTGGTACTTTAGGAATTCCCCAGCCTGAGTGAAACTCTCGAACAACCCAACCATAGGGACCAAAGCATCTTGAACACAAATAAACCCTAGGAACCTGAGCTGGTACATTCGAGTCGAAATAATTATGAACGTGCTTCTCAACACGAGCTACTAGTGGCTCCATAACAGCTGCACGAGCAGGGGCTCTAGCTACAGTGCATGCTCCACCCCTACCTCGGCCTCGACCTTGGCCTCTAAAAGATACGTACAATTGTTTCCCCTTATAGATTCTCAAGACTCTACTACACTTGCTCAAGACACGTGAGACCTATGCAATGCGACTCTGATACCAACTTGTCATGACGCAAATTCCACCAGAGCCGTTATGGCACCTAACAGCTCTTGCTCATAATAAGATAAATAATTGTAGCCAAGTAGCGATACAACTGAAATACCATCCTAGAACCTGGTTTCAATTAGTACATGAGCTCTATATAATAAGTAAGTCCAATTGTCTGAATAACTATACAATACTGCTTGAAAAACGTAAACAGTAATAACAAAAGATAGAAAGTGGACTCCAAGGCCAGCGAACGGATGAACAGAGCAACCTTAAAATCTCCAATAGGTACAGATATGACTCTCTAGCAATCAACTCTATCAGCACCACATGGATCTACACATAAAGTACAGAGTGAAATATGAGTGCAACCAATCCGTGTACACTATAAGTAGCAAGCTAACCTTGGATCAAAGATAGTGACGACATTGGCAAAATCTGCTCCTCACTTTCAATAGCCAATAAAATAGTAACAGCAATTATAATAGCAAAAGGAAAAGTAGATCAAGAAAAGCAAGTTCAATTTAAGCACATTAACAGGAAAATAGGCGTACTTTCTAAACAAATCAGTTAACGCATCAATTTCAAGATATAAAATAGCAATTAGCATGAGAAAGATACGACTCTATTCCTGCATGACAAGTATTCATGAAAAAATTAAAGACTTCACTATTAAATCATCAAGTAAGCACAATCTCAGCATTATACGTGTGCCTAGCATAAAACCCTCACAAAGCACATACCAAGTGCCTGCACTCGCAGGGTCCAAAGTAACATGGGTTATTACCTGACTCCAGAGGGGCGGATCCTAGCCCAAGTGTTGATCTGATCAAAAGTTGATGATCATCATAACTCAACCCAAATGGCCCGGCTTACTCGTCACCTCACTATTAATACCACTCAGCCTAATATGGTTCCTGGCATATGCGTCACCTCATTATCAATATCAACACAACTCTATGACCCAAGTTCAGTCATTAATCTGCTCAACTCTCAATGTGTCAACATCTCATAGTATTGGAAACCAATATACGACACAAATTATACCAACGTGCCATAAATCCTCTCAAACACGTACCACACATGTAAAGACACTAACAACATGTGAGATAACATGTAAGAAGTATATAGAGATGGTGATATAATATGCGGATATGAAATCATGACCAAAAAGTATGACTACATTCAAGGTAAACAACTCGACATAGCAAATTAGCTCTATCATGTCTCAAACAAATAAGCACTTAGCATAGACATGATTTCTAGCATGAATAGTAGCTCAAGGAATCATAAAAGTAGAGAAAACTTGGTAGCAGGGAAACATGTGAGCAAAACAAGGCACATAATAGCCTAAAGTCTACCCGGATTATGAATAACCACAGTGTACGTATATACGCTCGTCACATCGTACGTGTGTCAGATCCAACATATGGTAAGCATCGTAGTCTACAAGGAAATACTATCGAGCAAAAATACGCAAGATATCACGAGAATTAATACTCCAAAAAGTCCTTGCCCCTCGAATCGGCCTCCGAACAGGTCAAATCTAGACATAGATAACACAATAACGTCAAACAAGGCTATAGGAATCAATTCCAAGTAATAAAGCTCCAATCTTAATCGAATTACATTAAGTCAACCAAAAGGTCAACACGGGCCTACTTACTGGAACCTGACAAAAGTCACAAATCCCGACTATACATTCGAATACGAGTTCAAATATACAAGTTTAATTCAAGTGTGACTCAAAATCGAGGTTCAAATCTCAAATATTCATTATCTAAAATTTCTTACAAAAACTCCAATTTTCTCCTTAATATTTCACCAACCAAAAGCCAAATCAATGATAGAATCATGAATAATAATCAAATATGAGTAAGAACATTTATCCAATCCAAGCGGGTTAAAATTGCCTCACAAATCGCCTAATCTGAGCTCCCATCTCAAATTCTGACAAAATGAACCCAAGACCATGATTTTAACATTTTGCCAGTGATCTCGCATCTGCAATCCAACTTTCGCTTGTTCAAAGTCGCATTTGCGGCCCAAGCCTCGCTTCTGCGAGCTTTACTTAAAGTGCCGACCATCCGCACATGCGCACAGCACTTGCATCTGTGGTTACGAAGGAGCGACCAAACCATGCATAAGTGTCCTCCGTCGGAGCGACCTCCCCTGCGCATATGCGGACTTTCAGTCCCAAGACTCCCATCACAGGTGCAGACTTCTCCCTCGCAGGTGCAACATAGCATCTATGCACCACACTTCGCAGATGCGATGCAACGGCACCAGACCTACCAAGAAACATCAAATTGGTCTGGAACCTAGCCAAAACACACCCGAGCCCCTCGGGACCCCGTTCAATCATATCAAGCAATCCCAATACCTTATCCAAACTAGTCCGAATACTCAAAACACCATGACTAACACAAAACAAAGAATCGATGGCCAAAACACATGTTAAGCTCCACTTAAGTTCATTAATTTCCAAACTCCGAACCAAACACCGGTTCAAGCCTAGCCAATCTGGATTACATTCAAAATTTGCACACAAAGTGTCATGATCCATAATCCCATATTAAGGATCGTGATGGTACCTAGTCTCTAAAACTAGGTAAGTCGATAACGTACCACAGTTTAACCAATTGACCTGATATTTTTAAAGTAGAGTTAAATATAAATACCAATATAAAGGTGATATAAGACGATGTGGCAATAATCACAACAATATTACCAAAACTAGGTAGAGCAGAGTCACGAACTTTAACTGAATACATAGAAACATCTCAAAAAGCAAAATACAATACTGCTCGGATAGAGATTTGACAGTACAATCAAAAGGAAAGGACTCTAAGGGATTGCGGCAATCGAGTAGCTCTACCTTGAATCCTCGCGATAAAAGAAACTAACACTGCCTGGGTCCACAACTTCCAACACCTGAATCTGCACAAAAATATGCAAAAAGTCTAGTATGAGAACACCACAGTCGCTACCCTATCAAGACTAACCCCGGTAGAGTAGTGATGACGCTCAAGTCAAGAAACTTAATAATCAAATAACCTTTGCGGAAAATCAACATAAAGCTAACAAAGGAAAGGAAAATAAATAAATGGCACAAAGAGATATTATGTGATAAAACAGCAAAATAATCAAAGCACAAATAAAATTAAAAGTGAAAGCAATTAAGGTAAAACAACGACAGTTCAAATCAACAAAACATTCTGACAATTGGATTTACAACAACAGTCGTCCCGAGGCACCACACCTCATAACCATAATCAAGACATAAAGCATAAATCTCATACACATGGCACCTCGTGCAGACATTATCCATCACTCTCGCACGACTAAGTGCTCGTGCCACAATGTCCTAAGTGTTGTCACATATAAACAAATATCAAGCAGGCACAATAATCAAATAACTAGATGTGATATCAATCTACGATTTTACTATACTTGTATTTTTTTACGGTTCATTCCAGGAATGGGAAGTACAAAGATTCATATTTGATTTTTTTCTTCAAACGTTGTCTTTGCAAGATAACTCCCGAGCAGGGTACCTCGCGAAGAAACATCAAAATATTTGTAAATAACATAACAATAATATACAAAAAATGAAAGTAAATGCATTTATTTTTTTGAAAGATTATCTGAAAATATTTTTGGAAGATTGTTTTCTAAAAATAGTTTAGAAATATTTCTTTTAGGAAAGAGTTTTAAAATAAATATAGGAGGCTCATATATGTGTAATACCCGTCTAGATATGAGAATGGGAACCGCCTTGATCGCGACTACGGTAGCTAATCGTGTCGCCTTCCTGTAACGACCCGGCCGGCTGTTTTGAGTATTATAGCCCCATTCCCCCGTTTATTATTTATTTTTTGCTCAATTGTTGTTATGTGAATTGCCAGGGTGGTTGGTTTGATTTTGGATATTTTCAGAAATGAGTTGGGAATGGTTTTGAAAGAGTTGACTGGATGTTGACTTATATGTAAATGACTCCAGAATGGAGTTTTGATGGTTCTGATAGATCCGTATGTTGATTTCGGATTTAGGAGTGTGTCCGAATATTGATTTGGAGGTCTGTAGGTGATTTTGGCTTGAATTGGCAAAAGTTGGTAAAGTTGAAGTCCGGAGAGTTGAGAAGTTTGACCAAGAGTTGCCTTTGTGGTTAGCAGGCTTGAATTTTGGTTCTGGGAGTTGGAATAGGTCCGTTGTGTCATTTATGACTTGTGTGCACAATTTCAGGTCGATCGAAGTCGGTTTGACATGTTTCGGAATTAGTTTTGGATGTTAGAAGTTCATAAGTTCGTTAGGCTTGAATCGATGTGCAATTCGTGGTTTTAGTGTTTTTTGATGTGATTTGAGACTTCGAGCGAGTTTATATGATGTTTTAGGACTTTTTGCTATCTTTGGTTGAGGTCCCGGGGGCCTCGGGTGTGATTCGGATCATGTTCCGCTCATTTTTGGACTTATTGGATTACTATCATGACTTTTGATGGTTTACTCTTTTGCGATCGCGAAGAAGGAGATGCAATCACGAAGAGTTGTAGTTGGCAGATGGGGAATTTGTGCCACCCATTTGCAAGAATGGGTCTACGATCGCGAACCTTGGGTAGTCAGTGCTACACAAACACGTGTGTTAGGTTGCGTCCGCGAAGAAGAAATGAGGAGGTTGGGAGTCCGCGCGATTTGTTCTTCGTGATCTCATGAAGGGGTCAGCGATCGTGTAGGTTGGTAAGTCTATGAATCGCGTTCGTGATGGTTTGCTCGCATTCGTGAAAGGTACTTTGAGGGAAGCATAATTTTTGTTCTTCGCGATCACGAGGGACTTTCCGCGATTGCGAAGAAGAGTATCCAACAAGAATATAAGATTCCAAAACGAGGGTTAGAGTATTATTTTATATTTGGACTTTGAGAGATCGGATTGAGGCGATTCTTCGAGGGATTTTCAAGGAACTGATTGGGGTAGGTGATTCTAATTCAAATTTGGTTAATATACATGAATCTATCATTGTGTTTACCATTTAATTAATGTTTTGGTTGGGAAAAATTGGGGAAACTTGTAGAAACTTCATAGGCTTTAATTTTAGGATTTGAGGGTCGAGTTGTGATCACAATGGAGTAATTTTGGTATGATTGGACTCGTTGCTGAATGGGTGTTCGGATTTTGTTCATTTTGTCTGATTCCGAGACGTGGGCCTGGAGTAAACTTCTTGGGTTGACTTTTTGATTCTTGTTAAAGAACCTTGCTATATCGTATGGAATTGTTTCCTATAGCCGATGTTAATTGTATTGAGTTTTTTGTGGGTAGATTCGAGTCGTTCGGAGGCCGATTAGCAAGGCAAGGGCTTGTTGGAGTAGAGATTTGCGTAGTTTGAGGTATGTAACACTTCTAAACTTGGTTACGAGGGTATGAATCCCTAAAATACTGTTATGTGGATGGTGTTTAGCTGAATCACATGCTAGGTGACGGACGAGGGGGGGTGCACCATAGTAATTGTGAATAGACTGATTCCGTGGAACTATGTAGTCATCTAATCTTGTTATTATTCATGTATTCTCCATGTGTTGGGGAAATTGATCTATGATTCATGTTAGATTTGGGCAATATAGCAGTTAGACTATATTGTCATATAGATGCTCATGTACTCAGTGACACCCGGATTATGGGGGATTTTATATTGAGTCGCACTATTTTCTTATCAGCTATTTATGAGTTTTTCACTATTAAGTTATTTCATTAATTATTTCAATTTAAAGATGCGTAGTTATTTGTGATTTTTGTCTTGCCTTATATTGCGATAGGCGCCATCACGATGTGAGGATTTTGGGTCGTGACACTACCGAAAGGGCTATTGGTTCGACTCATTCTCGTCTTTTCCCTTTTCTATGTTTATTGTCATCGCCTCGTTATTTCGTGCCCAATCCGATGGTCATTCAGAGCATCGCGGCCTCAAAAGGTTATTCTCATTGGCCTATGCCCAATAGTCTAGTATCATTTTCATTTTCAAGGCATCTGAATATGAGGAATTCAACTAACAAAGAATCGTCAAAGGGTTTCAGGCACAAGTTGCCACGGCTGTGATACAACAGAAACGGATCAGCATCGCAAAGGTAATGGAGGAGTTCCAAAAAGGTGTCTAAATTTATCCATTCAGTATCATGTCAAGACACAAATCTACTGAAGCAAAATTCCGAAGTTGGTGACAAACCTCACAGTCAAGGCATCGGTCAACGAAAATAAGAGTTAACAAACCAACAATAAATCAGTAAAGCTGTGACCACGAGAATGGGCTGGAAAGCCCAAAATCAACCTAGCCTGGTTATGCCAATGAAAATAAACAAAAGAAAAAAGGCAACGACTCACTCGTTTCTTGCCAGAAACAATGGCAAAATCAAAGGCCAATAGCGGTAGACATATGGGTCTGCTGGAAACATCAAGATCCGGCCAGATCTGGAAGTTTTCAGCCATGTCCGTGGAAAAACACAGTCGCCGGAAAAGTAGTAAGCAATCTGGGACGATTGTCGCCGGCGCGATATTGACGAGAATGGAGGAGCAAGGGGCAGGGGTTGAGGTGGAATGGTCGCTGTTGCCAAGCCATCACTGGCAACCAACTCCGGCGGGCAGCAGTAAGGCAGACGAGAGAGACATTGGGGGTTGGGCGGCTGATAGTCTCTCAAGTTGAGAGAAGAGAGAATTCGTAGGGGAGGGGCGGCTGTAGATTTAAGAATGAGGGGAGTTAGATGTAAATATTAGCGCTTTATTGGAAGTAAATATTTGATAGGTTTGTGTGTGTAATGTGTAGTGTAAAATATAAGTGTGCGGGGGTGGGTAGAGAACTTGGTGACCAAGTTTTATAAAATATTAAAGAAAATATGTGATCAAAATGTAAAGGTGCAATGTCACATCAAGCCATGTCATTTTCATTGTCATTGTCATGTCACATCAATATCTAGTCATATCAAATGTCTAGTCATGTCGGATGTTGAAGGGACATTAATTTCACAGAACTTGATCTATATTGTGAAATAAATTCTTCTGGCTTCCGTGTAATTAATAGACTATGCTATATAAGAAAAATATTTATGTAATCAAAAAATCTTATAGTATTTATTTAAAATTGCAACTACTACGATGACGTATTAATTATTATTTTATATCTTGATAAGACAATAAACTGATAGAATATCCTAATATTTGAAAATAGGACAGTCACCAACAAATTGTTTTAAAAAGCACAAAAATGGTAATATTTAACTAATTCCAATAAAATGATAAAAGTTCCTATATTTTGTGAAAATATGAGTAATTATCAATAAATTGCATTAAAGTCAAATAATGTGAAAACATCATATTTTTATCATTTTTACTAGGAAGCATGTAGAAGTTAATTTTAAAATACAGAGGGTCAAAATTGAGTGTCAACAACCACGTCCGGAATGACCTTCACCCCGAGCTAGTAAAGCGGGTGGTGTAGCAACCGGTGCTAGAATCATAGTCTGACCTCCCTGTTGCACTTCACAAAGGCAATATTTTCTAATATGCCCTAGAACTCCACACTCATAGCAACCTCTAACAGCAACTGAATGTGGGGCTTGAGTCAGACCCCGTGACCCACTAGAAGAACATGGTGCCTATGAACCCTAAACAGATGGAGCACGATAACAACTCTACGCTAGGGGTGGAGTAAATGAATACTGCACAGTAAGTTCCTTCGTTGGGTGGTGGTGAATGATAAACTGGACTGCTAAAATATATCTCCCAAATCAACCTCGGCCTCCCGTTAAGGTACAACTGAAGCTACCTGTACGTTAGGACGTCTTGTCCCTACCCTACATCATCACTTTGGTCTCAATGCGAATGTGTTCAATACGACGCGCTATCTCCACGACCTGGTGAAAAGAAGTCCCAATCTCTATCTCTCTAGCCATAGCAATATACCATGGTGAAGACTATCAATGAATCCCCTCACTCTCTCCTCCTCAGTGGGAACCTCGTCTCATTCTCAGTAATTGGGACAGCTTTGTGAACCTCATCTCATACTCAGTAACTGCTGTCGAACCTTGCTGAAGGTACTCCAACTGCCTCCTCAGCTCCTCTCTCCTAGTGTGTGGCATGAAAGGCTCCAAAACCCTAGATATCTAATCATAGGTAAGGGCGGGGGATCTTGTTGGTCTGGCGCAGCTCATAAACCTGTCACCACCTCTTGGATGGATCCTACATCTTGAAGGCAGTGAAACTAATCCCATTGGACTCGACTAGTCCCAAATTGTGCAGAATCTCATTACAACGATTCAAGAACCCATGGGCATCCTCTAAAGGTCTACCACTGAAGTGAGGAGGATGCAACTTCGTGAACCTATCTAACCTCTTCAGCTCATCAGCTGACATTGCGGGCATATCCTCAAGCCTTGTGGCAATAGCAGGCTACACTTCCCCAACCGGTACACTCCAAGGGTCTGATAACCATAGGCCACCTGTTCTATGGTACGAGTAGCTAGAATTTGATAGGAATTCCCCGACCTGAGCGAAACTCTCGAACAACCCAACCATATGGACCAAAGCATCTTGAACATAAATAAACCCTAGGAACCTGAGCTGGTACATCCGGCTCAAATAATCATGAACCTGCTCCTCAAACCGAGCTACTGGTAGCTCCACAACAGCTGCACAAGCAGGGGCTCTAGCTACGGCGCATGCTCCACCCCTACCTCGACCTTGTCCTCTCATGGCCTTGGTCTGGGGCACCGGCATCTCCTTAGCTGAACCAGATGAACGCGTCCTCACCGTCTGTGAGAAAATGGAAAAGCAACAATTTAGACTTAAGGATAAACAAATTTGCACAACAAAAAGTTTTCCTAAGAGCCTTGTAACCTCTCAAAGATATGTACAAACGTTTCCCCTTATAGATTCGCAGGACTCTACTAGACTTGCTCGTGACTCATGAGACCTAAGCAATGCGACTCTGATACCAACTTGTCATGACCCAAAATTCCACCGGAGCCGTTATGGCGCCTAACATCTCTTGCTCATAATAAGATAAATAATTGTAGCCAAGTAGCGATACAATTGAAATACCATCCTATAACCTAGTGTCAATGAGTACATGAGCTCTATAGAATAAGTAAGTACAATGGTCTGAATAACGACACAATACTTCCTGATGAACATAAACAATAATAACAAAACAAAGAAAATGGACTCCAAGTCCAGCGAACAGATCGATAGAGCAACCTTGAAATCTCTAATAGGTACAAATATAGCTCTCTAGCAATCAACGCTATCAGCACCACCTGGATCTACACATAAAGTACAAAGTATGGTATGAGTGCAATCGATCCCATATACACTGTAAGTAGCAAGCCTAACCTTGGATTGAAGATAGTGACGAGAGTAGCAAAACCTGCTCCTCACTATCAATAGCCAGCATAATGATAATAGCAAAACCAAAAGCAAATATATAAAAGCAAGTTTAATTTAAGCACATTAACAGGAAAAATAGGCATAATTTCTAAACAAATCAGTTAAGGCATAAATTTCAAGATATAAAGTAGCAATTAGTATGAGGAAGACATGACTCTATTCTTGCATGACAAGTATCCATGCCAAAACAATAGACATCACTGTTAAATAATCAAGTAAGCACAATCTCAGAGTTATACGTGTGCTTGGCATAAAACCCTTACTAAGCACATACCAAGTGTCTGCACTCACAGGGTCCAAAGTAACATGGGTTATTACCTGACTCCAGAGGGGCGGATCTTAGCCCAGGCGGTGATCTGATCAAAAGTCGACGATCATCATAACTCAACCCAAATAGCCTGGCACATGCATCACTTCAATATCAATACCACTCAGCCTAGGCATATGCGTCACCTCACTATCAATGTCAACACCGCTCTATGGCACAAGTTCAGTCACTAATCAACTCAAATTTCAACATGTCAACATCTCACAGTATTGGAAACCAATATACGACACAAATTATACCAATGTGCCATAAATCCTCGCGAACACGTATCTCACATGTAAGACACTAACACCATGTGAAATAACATGTAAGAAGTTTATAGAGATGGCGATATAATACGCGGATATGATATCATGACTAAAAAGTATGACGACAATCAAGGTAAATAACTCAACATAGCAAATTAGACCTATCATGCCTCAAACAGATAAGCACATAGCATAGGCATGATTTCTAGCATGAATAATAGCTCAAGTAATCATATAAGTAGAGAAAATGTGGTAGCAAGGAGACATGATAGAAAAACAAGGCACATAATAGCCTAAAGTCTACCCGGATCATGAACAACCAATGTGTACGCATATACGCTCGTCACCTCGTACGTGTTTCAGCTCCTACATATGGCAAGCATCATAGTCTACAAGGAAATACTCTCAAGCCAAGCTACGCAAAATAGCACGATAATTAATACTCCAGAAAGCCCTTGACCCTCGAATTAGCCTCCGAACAGGTCAAATCTAGGCAAAAATACCACACAAAGGTCAAACAAGGCTATAGGAATCGATTCCAAGTAAAAAAGCTCCAATCTTTATCAAATTACATAAAGTCAACTAAAAGGTCAACACAGGCCCACTTCCCGGAACCCAACAAAAGTCACAAATCCCGACTACCCATTCGAATACGAGTCTAAGGATATAAGTTTTATTCAAGTACGACTCCAAATCGGGGTTCAAATTTCAAATATTCATTCTCTAAAATTTCTTACAAAACTCCAATTTTCTCCCTAAGATTTCATCAACCAAAAGCCAAATCAATGATAGAATCATGAATAATAATCAAATCTGAGTAAGAACACTTATCCAATACAAGCGGGTTAAAATTCCATCACTAATCACCCAATCAGAGCTCCCATATAAATATATGACAAAATGAAAGCCAAATCCTCGATTATAATATTTTGCCCAGTGATTTTGCATCTGCGGTCCAACATCCGCTTGTGCGAAGTTGCATTTGCGGCCCAAGCCTTGCTTGTGCGAGCTCTACATAATGTGCCGACCTTCCGCACATGCACATACCACTTGCGTCTGTGGCTCCGAAAGAGCGACCAAACCACGCATAAGCGCCCTCCACAAGAGCGTGCGACATAACATTTATGCACCAGACTTCGCAGATGCAATGCACCAGCATCAGGCCTGCCAAGAAACATTAAAATGGTCTGGAACGTATCCAAAACACACTTGAGCCCCTCGGGACCCCGTTCAGTCACACCAATCAATACCAATACCTTATCTAAGCTAATCTGAATACTCAATCACCATGACTAACATCAAAACAAAGAATCGACGGCCAAAACAGATGTTAAGCTTCTCTTAAGTTCATTAATTTCCAAACATCAAACCGAACATCCAGTTCAAGCCTAGCCAATCTGGATTACATTCAAAATTTGCACACAAGTGTCATGACCCAAAATTCCACCTTAAAGATCGTGATAGTGCCTAGTCTTTAAAACTAGGTAAGTCGATAACTTACCACAGTCAAACCAATCAACCTGATATTTTTAAAGTAGATTTTAATATAAATACCAAAATAAAGGTGATACAAGCCGATGTGGCAATAATCACCACAATTTTCCCAACACTAGGTAGAGTAGAGTCACGAACATTAACTGAATACATAGAAATATCTCAAAAAAGAAACTACAATACTGCTCGGATAGAGAATTGACAGTACAATCAAAAGGAAGGGACTCCAAGGGACTGCAGTGATCAAGTAGCTCTACCTTAAATCCTCCCGATCAAAGAAGCTAACACTCCCTGGGTCCACAGCCTCCAACACCTAAATCTGCACAAAAATGTGTAAAATTCTAGTATGAGAACACCACAGTCGGTGCCCAGTAAGTATCAAGACTAACCTAGGTGGAGTAGTAATGACGCTCAAGTCAAGACACTTAATAATCAAATAACATGTGTGGAATATTAACATAAAGCTAACAAAGGAAAGATATTATGTGATAAAATAACAAAAATAATCAAAGCACAAACAAAATTCAAGTGAAAGCAATTAAGGAAAAACAACGACAGTTCTAATCGACAAAACTTTTTGATAATAGGATTTACAACAAGAGTCAACCTGAGGCACCACAACTCATAACCATAAATCTCAAGTCATGATGCACGAATCTCATACACATGGAACCTCGTGCCCACATTATCCATTACCCTCGCACAGCCAAGTCCCCGTGCCACAAATATAAGTCACAACCGCACGAACAACTCACATGCCAATAATCACAATCCCTGCGAGGTAACAGGCTCAGTATCACAAACTGCCCGGCATGGACACCGTCTACCATTCCAAACCATATCGCAGAGAAAACAATTAGACAAGAATACATGTTCATGATGAATGAACATCAAATTTCATCCTCCTAGACTGGTATAAATGAAATGTTACGGTGTATGCATGTGCAAGACCACATATGCCACAATATTGCCAAAGCAATAGTACCAATCTCACAATAAAGCATAGCCTACGGCTTAACGACAATGTGTATAAAAATTTTAACATCCCAATGAAACATGAAATAACTCAACAATGAAATATATTCCATATAACAATAACTTCAACTAAAAGGATATCAATTTCCTAAGAGTCTAAACTGGTCATTTATCACATATAAGCTCGGGTACACACTCGTCACCTTGTGTACATGTCTTTCACATAGCACAAGTAATGCACATAGATCAACTCCTACGGGGTAGTTTCGCCCACACAAAGTTAGGCAAGATACATACCTAAAAGAAGCTAAATCAATACTCTATGAAGCCCTTCTTATGTGAAACAACCTCTGGACGGCCCGAATTTAGCAAAAATAACTTATTATCATAAATAAAAGCCATAGAAAATAATTTCGGATAATAAAGATTATAGGTAGCTAGGATAGGAAGAAGGGGTTCAATGAAGGCTGTTGCTGAGGTTTTTATTCCAACTAGCGAGGAAAGGCCTCGTTTTACAACAACAACAACAAGAACAACAACATACCCAGTATAATCCCATAGGTGGGGTCTGGAGAGGGTATTGTGTATGCATACCTTACCCCTACCTGGAGAAGTAGAGAGGCTGTTTCCGATAGATCCTCAACTCAAGAAAAAGTGGAAAGGTAAAGGAAAGGCCTCATTTTCTTTAACAGATATCAAAACGTCAATCCAACAAGTCAATCCCGGGCTCGCACCTCGGAACCCGATAAAACTCACAAAATCCGAACACCAGCTCCGGTACGAGTCCAACTATACCAAAATCATCCATTTCCGACCTCAAATCGGCCTTCAAATCATCAATTTATGTTTTACAAATGTTTTTACTAAAATTTCCAATTTCTCCAATTCAACTCATCAATCAAACACTAAATTCGAGTCTAAATACTTATCCCAATCCAAATCGTGAAAATCCCCTCTAAAATCGCCTAAAACATAGCTCTCTAACTCAAAATGTGATAAAAATGAACAAACCCTCAAACTATAAACAATCTGCCAGTGAATCCGCTTTTGCGGTCACTTAGTCACATCTGCGATAGCCGCTTTTGCGGCAAAAGTCTCACATCTGCAAGTTCCCAGCAACTGCCGATCCACCGCATCTTCGGTCCACAACATGCTTCTACACTTCCGCTTCCGTGGACCTTCACCGAATGTGCGCTTCCCATTTTGCGACCTGATAATCACATCTATGGTCCCTATCTTCTCCAATCAATGTTCTGCGGCCCCATATCCGCAGTTGCAAAGATATCAATTCTCAGAATCTTTACCAATTCAACAAGGTTCAATAATGATCTGCAACACATCTGAAACACACCCGGGGGCCCCGAGGCCTCGTCCAATCATACAAGCCAATCCCAAAATATAACACGGACCTACTCGAGGCCTCAGATCACACAAAGAACATCAAAACTACCAATCGCACCCCAATTCAAGCCTAATGAACTTTCAACTTCTAAAACTCGCGCTGAACTATATCAAACCAACTCGGAATGACCTCAAATTTTACATACAAATCCCAAATGACACAACGGTCCTATTCCAACTTCCGGAACTAAAATCCGAACCCGATATCAACTTAGTCAACCCTTGGTCAAACCTATCAATCTTCCAAATCTACAACTTTTCAACTTTCGCTAACAAGCACCAAACCAACCTACAATTCTCCAAATCAAAATCCGAACACATTCCTAAGTCTGAAATTACCATACAAAGCTATTGGAATCATCAAAACACCATTTCGGATCCATCTACACAAAAGTCAAACTCCGGTTAACTCTTATAACTTAAGCTTCTAAAATAAGAATAAACCTTCCAAATCAATCCTAAACCACTCGAAAACCAACACAAACCATACATGCAAGTCATAGTACATAATATGAAGCCACTCAAGATCTCAAACCATCGAACGGAACGCTAAAGCTCAAAATGACCGGTCGAATCGTTACATTCTCCCCCTCTTAAATAAACATTCGTCCTCGAACGTACCAAGAGTCATTCGAAGACCATCAAATCACTGTATAAACCTATCATACTCGTAACCATGAGTAATCCCAAGTCACCCCAATACACATAAGCCGAACAACACTATTTTGACTAAGGATTATTCCTTCAACCTTAAGTAATAAGCCTAAGAACCAAATTTCAACATCCAAGTACCCCCCACAGACTCGATTCTCAATAAACACACTGTATCAACCTCAACCAGCTACAACAACTCATGCATACATCCACAAGGTATAACTACATGACATAACACGTTGCCATTTGCCCATAGCAACACCTTCGGCCATAGTAGCTGCCCATTATCAAACCCCGTACCGGTAAATAACCTCATATCAACTAGAACCTTGTTCCAAACCTTCCCAACAATGCTAATGATGTAAGAAACATGTAGATCTCATAACTACTCACCCAATAAACAAGTCACACCGAACGTCACCTAGGAACATACGACTCAATCTATACCAAACCAACAAAACTCGAATACAACTAAAGATGGAAAGCGAGACACATAAGAGAGCTAACCAAAAACTCTGACAGGAAAAACTCCCTATCAGTACCATACGAATCCATTCCACAAGGGACAAACAAAACATACGAACTAATCACCAAGGATCTCATTCTAACATAACTCCACCGCGATACATAGCCCAGTCCAAACATACCGATCCACATGGAAACACGAGGATCCTATCCTCAACTCTGATCAAAAGTAGAATAGACATCACACCAACTGAAAATCTTTCACTAACTCAATTCTGCGGAAAATAATCACAACACAAAATGGACTTCCCATACCTATAGAGCACCTAAATCACAAGTCGTAGCCAAAACATCTAGAAATCTCATCAAACCCTACCATATTAAGTAAGAGAAAGTTCATCCTAGTCTTATAACCCTCCATAGTGAAAAATTCTGAATGATAGATACGGTCTACCACAGTAGGACCCCTCAACATGTGCAGACACATAAATAAAGTACAAGAATCATGAAAACATATCCATATATGATGCAAGATAGGAGGACTCATATCGATAAATAGGACATGATAAAAATAAAACGGATGCTTCTCTATGACAAACTGAAACCATACATGTAGTGACATTATCTGGTGAAGCGGCCTCAGCCCTACCCAGGAAAGCATAATAATGGGCCGAGTCTCCCCCTTTTGGACAATCCCTCATGATGTGCCTAGTATCACCACACTCATAAAAACTCCTCTGTGGTTATGGCTACTGGTCTGAGTCTGTGTTGGATGACTGGAATAACCGCGGTAGGAACCCCGTGTACGAGGTGCACTAAAAGATCACTGACCCATATGACTACCCTAAGGTCCCTGACTGGATGGAGCACCACAAGTAATCTGAAGTGCAGACTGAACTGGCCAACTGACGAAGCCTCAGTCGTGATGAGCCAGAGCCGAAGACTAGAATCCACTAAATCCTCGGGGACCTCGAGGCCTCTTGGTCTCCCTGTCCTCCCTCTCCTGACCCCGAATATGCTCTAACATCCTGGCAATCTCCACAACCTGCTAAAATGGAGTATTTGTCTCCAACTCCCGTGCCATCCCAAGTCTGAGATCATAAATGAGCCCCTCGATAAATTTGAGGACTCTCTCTCTAACCGTATAAAACCAAAATAGACACATGACGATATATCTCACTGAACCTCATGGCATACTAGGACACGTTCATAGTCCCTTACCGCAACTACCCAAACTCAGTGCGCCACACATCCTTGAGGGTCTGTGGAATGAACTCCCTCAAAAACAGATCAGAGAACTGAGTCCAAGTAAGTGGTGAAGCATCAGCTGGCCTACCCTCCTCATAGGCCTTCCACCACCTATATGCCAAACCCGTCAGCTGGAATGTAGTAAGGGCAACCCCACTCACCTCCACGATGCCCATGGTGTGCAGAATACTGTGACACTGCTCTTCAAAACTTGCACATCCTCAAAAGTTGCTCCAGTATAAGTATGAGAAAAATACTTCTAGAACTTCTCAAGTCTCTTCTGCTCCTCCTCTGATGTTATTGGCCTGACCTCAGGCTGAACCTCGACCATTGGATGTATCGGCATAACACCCGAAACCTGATCAACATGGGCCCGCTAATTTGTAGTATGGGCGGCGGGAGTCTGAGCTCCTCCCCCAGCAAATGAAGTAGCTGGTGCAACTGGGATCAATCCCGCCTGAGCCAATGTACCAAACATGGTCAGAAAGTGCGCTAAAGTCTCCTGAAGTCCTAGAGTAGCAACAGGCGCCTCTGATGCCTACTCCCCAACTAGAGCTACTAGTGGCTCCTCCGCTGCTGCTCTAGCTATGGCAGGTGACCTTCCTCGGCCTATACCTTGGCCTCTCACGGCTCTGTTAGGGGGCGTGGTTTTCTGCTCAGCTGACCCAATAGTGCGTGTCCTCACCATCTGTGAATCATAGAACCTATGAACCTAGAGCTATGATACCAATTTGTCACGACCCAACATCTCACCTTAAGGATCGTGATGCTACCTAGTCTCTTAAACTAGGTAAGTTGATTACATACAACAGTTAAACCAATTAATATGATACATTTAAAGCAGAGTTAAATATAAATACCAAAATAAAGGTGATACAAGCTGAAGCGACAAAAATAAAAACAATCTTCCCAAGACTAGGTAGAATAGAGTCAGGAACTCTAATTAAATACATAGAAATATCTCAAAAGCAAAATAAATACTACTCGAATAAAGAACCAACAGTATAATCAAAAGGAAAGGACTCCAAGGGACTTCGGCGATCGAGCAGCTCTACCTTGAATCCTCGCGATCAAAGAAGCTAACACCACCTAGGTCCATAACCTCCAACACCTAGATTTGTAAAACAATATGCAGAAGTGTAGAATGAGTATACCGCAGTCGGTACCCAGTAAGTATCAAGACTCGATAGAGTAGTGACAAGGCTCAAGTCAAGACACTTACTAATCAAATAACCTGTGCAGAATATCAGCATAAAACTAACAAAGGAAAGCAAAATAAATAAATGGCACAAAGAGATATCATTTGATAAAACAACAAAAATAATCAAAGCACGGATAAATTACAATGAAAGCAATTAAGGAAAAACAACGGCAGTTCTAATCAACAAAACATTCCGACAATAGGATTTACAACAAGATTCATTCCGAAGCACCACACCTAATAACCACAAATCTCAAGTCATGAAGCACGAATCTCTTACACATAGCACCTTGTGCCCACATTATCAATCACCCTCGCACAGCCAAGTCCTCGTGCCACAATATAAGTCATAAGCGCAAAGATAACTCACGTGCCAATAATCATAATTCGCCCGGCGTGGTCACTGGCTACCACCGTTATTATACAAGAATACGCATACATGATCAGTGAATATCAAGGTTCATCCTCATGGACTGCTATAAATGACATGTTACGGTGAATGCATGTGCAAGTGTACTAGCACAACTCAAATCATCATATAATATCAGCAACATCGAGTAGCATACTGGGAACAGCATAACAAATCACATATTATGCATGACACACACAAGGAAGTCATAAGCACAAGCAGGAATACCCCTTTTCATCAACAACACACCCTTAGGCCACCAGATATCATCCCCACATAGCCACCCATATCTCACTGTGATGACAATATCATAATAGCTACCCTTATTACTCTGGTCCGGCAATTTACCAATAGCCACCCCAATTGCTCAGCCCTGACAATAACACAATAGCCACTTGTGTCTGCACAGACAATATACTCAATAACCACCAGTATCACTCCGCCTAGGCAATATACTCAATAGCCACCCGTATCGCTATGCATAATCAATATCAGCGAAATTCTCTATTTTTGCTCCGCAAAAAAGTAATCAATCCACACAACAAAACCACATATGCCATAATATTTCCAAAACAACAGTACCAATATCACAATAAAGAATATTTACAGCTCGGGTACACACTCACCACCTCGTGTACATGTCTTTCACATAACACAATTTAAGTAAATAGACCAAATCCTACGGGGTAGTTTCTCCAACACAATGTTAGGCAAGATAGTTAGCTTAAAGAAGCTAAATCAATACCCTAAGAAGCCCTTCTCGTATGAAACAACCTCCGGACAGCTCGAATCCAGCAAACTTAATATCATAAATAAAAGCCGTAAAAAATAGTTCTGGCTAATAAAGATTTGATCTTTAATAAAAATCAAAAGGTCAGCCCTGGGCCCGTACCTCGGAACCCGACAAAACTCAAATCATTCGAACACCCATTCTGATACGATTCCAACCATACCAAAATTATCCAATTCCGACCTCAAATAGGCCTTTAAATTATCAATTTATGTTTTAGAAAAGTTTTTGTTAAAATCACTAACTTTTCAGATTCAAATCATCAATCAAACACTAAAATCGAGGTTAGAATCATGAAATATAAACTAATCCGAGTCAAAAATCCTTACTCCAATCAAATCGGGAAAATCCTCTGCACATTGGCCCAAAACGGAGCTCTCTAATTCAAAATCTGATTAAGAAAAACAAACCCTCAAACTATATACATTTTGCCAATAATCCGCTTTTGCAGCCATTTAGTCGCATCTGCGACAACCACTTCTGCGACAAAAGTCTTGCATCTGCGAGTTCACAGCAACTGCCGACCTACCGCATCTGCAGTCCACAACGCGCTTCTATGCTTCCGCTGCTGCGGACCTTAATCACAGGTGCACTTCTGCTTCTATGACTGGATTTGTTCCTTCTCTAATTAATGTCTGCACCTGCCTCGCCTGGTCACTTCTTTGGTGCTGCATCTACAGCCCCTTATCTGCAGGTGCGAAAGCATCAGTATCCAGAATCTTCGGTAATTCAACAAGGTTTAAAAATTATCCACAACCCATCTGAAATACACCCAGGGCTCCGGGACCCCGTCCAATCGTACCAACCAATCCCGAAACATAACACAGATTTACTCGAGGCCTCAAATCTCACCAAACAACATTAGAACTACAAATCGCACCTCTAGCCTAATGAACTTTTAACTTCTAAAACGCACGCCGATCTATATAGAATCAACTCGGAATGATTTCAAGTTTTCCATGCAAATCCAAAATGACACAACTGTCCTATTCAAACTTCCGAAGCCAGAATCCAAACCAGATATCAACAATGTCAGCTCTCAGTCAAACCTATCAATCTTCCAAATCTACAATTTTCCAACTTTTGCCAACAAGCACCAAACCAACCTACATTCCTCCAAATCAAAATTCGAACACACGCCAAAGTCCGAAATTACCATAGCAAGCTATTGGAACAATCAAAACACCATTCTGGAGCCATCTACACAAAAGTCAAACTCCAATCAACTCTTACAACTTAAGCTTCTAAAATGAGAATAAATCTTCCAAATCAATCTCGAACCGCTCGAAAATTGACACCAACCATACATGCAAGTTATAATACATAATATGGATCTACTCAACATCTCAAACCACCGAAAAAAATGCTAAAGCTCAAAACGGTTGGTCGGATCGTTACAACAAGTTCCAAATGACAATCCGAACCAATTCCAACAGATATTATCAAAGTCAAACCCCCAGTCAAACTAGGGAACTCTCCAAACCTCCAAATTGCCAACTTTCTGTAAAAAATGCTAAAATATCCTAGGAACCTCCAAATCAAACTCCAAATATATGTTTAAGTCCAAACTCACCGTACGAACCAATTATAACCAAAACACTAATCCGTGGTCGTTTACCGAAAAGTCAATATTAGTCAACTCTTATAACTTAATCTTCCAACCAGGGAACTAAATGTTCCAGTTTATTCCAATACCTGTCCGAAATCAAACCAACCATCCCTGTAAGTCACAAAACAACAAGCAAGCATATGACAAATGATGATTGGTAGAAAAGATATAAAATTCTACGTAAATCATCTCATATTTTGCTCTTGTTTTATGAATTTGGGATGTTAATTGCGTCGATTCATGTTAATGTAATGTGTTTTATGTGTAGGAATGAGTCGCGAGCAATTGGGGGCGAAAACGGGGAAGAAACGAGCCAAAACGAGAAGAAAATAGACCAAGAGGGACTGGGCGCCACAGGCAGCGCCTGGCGCCACCTGTGGCGCTGGAGGCAGTGAGGCTTGAAAACTTACTGGACGCAGCGCCTTGGGGGCACCTGGCGCCAGCCAGGGCGCCGACTGCGGGAGGTTGTCCTAATCCGTCTAGGAGACCCCTAATTCGACCCCAAACCTTCCCAACTCCTATATAAACACCCCTAAACCCATCTTGGAGGGGGAGAACGTGATTTTCAAGTCTAAGAACGCAAAGGAACATCAACAACGCAATCGATCTTCAGTTCATCAACTCTGTCCAGTAGTTTTACTAGTTTTTCAATACTTCATCTGTTGATTTTGTTGAACATGAGTGGCTAATCACCCCTTGTTCCGGGGTTGTGATTAGCCATGAATATTGTGTTTCGAACTTGACGATTTCGTTTTTATAATTCATGTTCATATGATTGTTTCTTCAATTCTATGCCTAATTGCTTAATTGTTTTGGCCATCAATTATGTTCTATCAATTATCTATGCTATGTTTGGGAAAACTATGTTTAGATTAGAAAAAGAATTGAAGAAAGCATATTCTTAACCTTTTTAAAGGGGCGGATTCATGGTTAGGATAGGAATATACTTAATCACCTTGCTTAATTGAATATCGTATTCTTATTGCATTCTTGCTAGATTAATCCCATAGGAATATAGGTGTTAATCTTGTTAGGAATAGGCGAATAGTACTTCGGAAAAAGGCTATGAGTATATTTATCGATCAATTAGCAATCATACATGAATTATGTGAACGAGAAGTCAATTAGAACGCAATAGGATTGGAAAAATGATCACAACCCTGGAATCTTTGTTTTATTGATTACAAGACACGTACCTTGTTCCTTGCAATTCTTAGATATAAGTTAGAAATTATAATTTAGAATAACCTGACTATTAAACTCGATTCTTGCTTGCTTAAATAACAGTATTAGTTCGTTAGAAAGTAGTAAATTTAAGTCCCTGTGGGTACGATAACCTGGACTCATAATCCTATATTACTTGTCGACCACGTATACTTGCGTGTGCGTTAGGGAGCAACAACAAACATCAAATAGGAAAATGAGGCTGAAATATACAAAATGATTGGCTAAGTCGTTACATAATTAAACCTAATTTCTTGCTGACCAATTAATTATTTGGGCAGATAAATATACTAAACTGTGTGATTACATCCAAATTCGAATCCAGTTCTTATGTGGCTTTTCAAGCGTGCTCTAAAACATTTTCATTGCGGGGGAGGGGGGACATAACTGTAGTATATATGTATTGAGGAATTTTGAGAAATCACTATTGTTTAGTACCTATTTACTCCCTATAGCTACAACTATTATTTAGTTGTTACGCAACTATATTCGTTGTATTCGCGCTATTGTATTCATGAATACAGTAGCGGAATTCGCCTAAAAACAGGAGAGTCTAGCTATGCGACTGTATTTGCACTACTGTATCCATGAATACAGTAGCAGAATTCACCTAAAAATAGGGGAATCCAGCTGTTTAATAACAGAAAGAGGATCAATTAGCGTGTATCACTCCTAATTTAAATCAACAAAATCAATTAAATTCTATATAAATTTCACTACTACGCGACCGTATTAATTGTATTCTTAATGTATTCATGAATACAGTAGCAAAATTCGCCTAAAAAGTAGGGTAATCTAGTTGTGCGATGGAATTCGCTGTATTCCCACTACTGTATTCATGAATACAGTAGCGGAATTCGCTAAAAAAATAGGGAAGTCCAGCTGTTCAATGACGAAAAGAGGATCAATTAGCGTCTATCGCTCCTAGTTTAACTCAACAAAATCAATTCTGCATAAATTTTGCTGCTACAATGTTGCATTTCATGTATTCGCGTGACTGTATTTATAAATACAGTGAGCTAATCAAGAAATACTGTGTATACTGTTCTATTCAATTCGATTATATACATTGTATTCAATTCACGGATATTCAATATTCACTATTATACATTGTATTCAATTTACCATATTCAATTCGACTCTATTCAAATAACAAAAAATCATAACACACAGTGATATTCGATTGTATTCAAAAAATACAGACCTTCGGAATACATAAATACAGGCAAAAAATAATATATTTAATAAAAAATATAATATATTTGAGTGTATTTGTATAGAATACAATATATTTGTATCATTATATGTGACTAAAATAGCAAAGAAGAGAAGAAAGTTCGCCGGAGATGGTATTTTTTGCCAAGCAAAATACTGTATACATCGTATTAAAACTAAAAATAGAGACTAACAAAACCCGGCACTCAAATCGTCTCCGGCATAGCCATGACCAGATATGTTCGCCTAAGAGGATGAGCCAATAGTGGATTCTGATGCCGACGAAGATTCTAACGACGACCATGATGACGCCGACGATTCTGCTGATTTGATGGGGAAGAGAGAGATATGATTGAGAGTCTTGGTGATAGAGAGAGAAAAAGAAAGAATATTATTGGCGTATTTCATACTTCAATAATAGGTATTAATAAATACCTATTTTTCTATAAAACAAAGATAGCTATAAGTAATAATATTTGAAAATTATGGTTTACAATAAATAGGGAGTAATAATTTGTTATAGGAGATTAGAATTTCCATATGTATTTGCAACACCCAAATTAAAAACACAGTAGCTATAGAAATACGTGATATATGCTTGAAAATTTTCAAATATTGAAACGATTCTTAAGAGGTGTATTTTCACAACATTTAATGATTTAATCCATTCTTGTCCTTATTGAATTTGTACACTCCTGGAGTTAAAAGATAAATCAAATAAGCAAATGACAAGTTTGCGGGGCACAAAACTCCAAGAATCTGCATACTTTATAACCATCCATTCGTCTTCCACTCCTAAAAGTGTAATCAATATAGTCATTTTTCTTTTGGCAAAAATTAGGAGCCAATGTGGCCCTGCCCAGGTACCAAGAAAACTGATTAAACAAATTATTGGGGAAAAATAATTCAACCCCCTTGATCAAGAATCAAGAACTAAAGCCCTTACTTCTCTCTCCTCCTCCTTCCTCTTTTCTTCTTGCTATCCCTCTCTTCCATGTCTGTTTTGTCCTGATCTCTGTTTCTGCTAATAATTAACAATGTATCCCCATATAATCTCGAATGGGTATGACCAATTTGCTTCTAAATCATTAGACAAATCTTCTCAACCATATTTTTACCCTCATTTATTACCTTATGGGTATGGTATGCCCCCAACACAACAACTTCCTCCACCATATGGATCTTCTGGGTCTTTTGTATATGTTCAAAGAGCCCCTATTGGAATAACCAAACCTATGCAAGAGACAACTTGGTCAACCAACATTTTTGCATGTTGTAGAGACCCCAAAAATTGTATGTCCCGCCGTTGTTTTTTCCTTCATACATCATTTCGCGTTCTGTATTCTGATTGGGATTCATTATAATTTTATGCTTACGGTCAACCTATTGTTACCTTCTTTGTTTATCCGGTGTTGGAATCGGCAATATAAGCAAGCTTAGATAGGCTCAGTTTCCTATAATTCTATAAATTGAAGCATAATTGTTATTTTTCTTGTTTCTGTATAAATCATTTCCTATAATTTTATGAATATGCCTAATGGTCTTTTTTCTTTGTATATAGGTCTAACGACATGTTTTTGTCCATGTATAACATCCGGGCAAATTGCAGAAATTGTCAGTGAAGGACGAACGTGTAAGACGAACAATTAATCCTATGATATATCTGTCGAGCTTTTGGGTCCTGACAAAATTTGTTTATGTTTATTCTCTAATTTTTTTTTTTTTTTTTTTTCATTTTGGGACAGCATGCATGGAAGGAGTGATAATAAGCTTCTTGCTCTGCTGTTTCTGTTTGGCTGCACCACTTTACACTTTTTACAACAGGGTTAAATTGAGAAGAAAGTTCAAGTTGGAAGGGAACGGTGTTCTTGATTGCCTTACTCATACACTCTGCTGTTATTGTGCATTGTGTCAAGAATATCGTGAGCTTCATCGTCAAGGATTTGACCCTAGTCTTGGTAATGTTATCTGTTCAAAACCCCAAAAGGAATATTCACAATTATAATAACAGGGATACAATTTGTGCAAATGTCACCAAAATTTTACGTGAAAAAACAATCCTTGTAAATTTTATAAACTACAGTTCGAGAGGAACGAAACATTATCATTATACTGAGATCAGACAATTCAAAACAAACTTTTGTGAATTCATTAATTAAATTATATGCTTCAATCTCTATGTCTATTTCTACGTTAGTCTTTCTTTGTTGAGAGTCTTATCCGAATGTTTTACTAATTTGTAAATTGATATGTTCAGGATGGGCAGAAAATATTGAGAGACAAAGCCATGCTGTTGCTGTTTTCACTGTCACGCCACCTCCAGTTCAAGAAGCAATGAAAAGATAGATAAGATCTCAAATATTTTTCGACCAGTTAATTGTCAAGGTAAGATCTATGGAGTTTTCTTCTAAAAATGTGGACTATCTTGTTTCTTGGTAAGTCAAGCTCTCTTACCAATACTTTCTGCAACACAGTTTCATTTTATAATTTATTATACTGACTAGTATTAAACAGTAATCTGTAATCCCTATATGCAAAATATTTAGCTTGTTCTGTATATAACTTCCCCAATATGAGGACCTCTTTTTTGGAAATAAACATTACACCCTCCACCTCAAATTATACGTCTGTGGTTTTTAAAAATACTTGTCTCAAATTATTTATCATTTTAGAAGTTCAAGATAAAATTAATTATTTTTTTTCTTATTTTATCCTTAGTAGTATTTGTTCTTGAAGATGGAGATGACACATAAATAAAATAAATATTCAATAAAAATAGATTATATCTTAAGACGTAAATAAGGATAAAATAATCAAAAACCCCTTCTAATTAATGTTTCTTAAGAATCGTGTAACAGAGAAATATAATAAATAAGAAATGGAGGGATTATAATAAAACGTTTTAAATGCTCTAAAGTTCATGCTTTATGTTATCACCATAATGTTTGTAAATAGTTAAGTATTGTTTATAAAAATTAAAGTAATGCTTGAAATTTGACCAGGCCGAATCATATCATTTCTTTTGATCCATACGGCAAATGCAAACTTGATGAAATGCATCAAATTAACACTCTCTCCGTCTCACTTAGTGTGATGCAATTTGATTAGGTACATAATTTAAAAAAGTGAAAGAATTTTGAAATTTATAGTTTAAAATAAGTCATAAATATTTATGTGGCCATAAGTCATATCATTAATAATATAATAGGAAGTATAAAATTAAATTATTTTTTAATAGAAATACATCATTCTTTTTTAGACATACAAATGAAGTGCGCATCATATAAATTGGGACATGATTAATGTCTAATTTAATGTTGGATTTATAACAAGTCATATGCGTGACTATTCTTATTGTTACTGCTGCTGTTATATTTGCTTTTATCATTATATTTTTGTTCTTTCATCATTATTGTTTGCAGATAAAACCAGATACACATCGGCTGCTTTGACTAATCCATGGTGCAGGACTGGTCCTTGTGGTTAAAGCTGGCCTGTCCCAAGCTAGTTTTAAGTTTTTTTCCCCTCAACATAGATGGATTCTCAAATAGCTTGTGATCACCAGAACTATCCATTTGATTACCTTCTTGAACTATGAAAAACAACTTTGAATTTTTCATATATTGCCCACTCCAAGTAGATAGAGATCAATTCCAAACTAGCATTGGCATAAATTCAAGGAAGAGATCTATAACTAGTTTTGCCTTTGTATGTATATAGGTTGTAAAACTCAGTTCTTGGATTTCAGCGTTCCTTCGATGCTCAACCAAAGTGTTCATGTAAAATCCAACTCACATGCATTATAATTTACACACACAAGATACACAGCCTCTCTCTTAATAAACTGGTCTTATGTTGAATCTATATACCTAAAGGAAATATGATTTGCAAAGTAAGATACAAAAGTTCATATCTATATAATGGAAAGCTCATATAATTCATGAACGAACAGTGGAGTTCATTAAAGAAATCAAAGAAAGATCTGTTGGGCTTTCTATCATAATATCTTCTCCTAGTGTATGTGAGAAAGAGTTATGAACTCAACATTACTACCCAAATTAGGATCATGTCACAATGCTTAGGTAGTTTGAACCATCCAAACAAGCCTATTTTAATTTAAAATATTTCACCAAATTTCCCTTTATAAATAGATATGAAGCCACTCCACTACCATATAATAATGCCCCATAATAATGTTTGGGTTTGTCATTGTATTTATAAAGCAGTACATAAGTGTGAAATGCAAGAATACCCTTATTTAGAAGGGTAACATACAACGACTCATAGGCTAACATGGTATAATATATATGTATATCAACACGCCCTCTCAATCGAGTGTGGGGACATGCCAAGATTGCCTCAAAGAGTCTTAAATCGATGAGAGGACGGGCCCTTCGTAAGACTGTCAGCTAGTTGGCACTCCGTCGATAGGTAATGAACAGGAATATATCCAGAGGCTGCACGTTCCTATACAAAGTGAAAATCAACTACACGATGCTTTGTACGAGAAAGATATAGAGGATTCATCATAAGATATAGGGCACTTACATTACCACAAAAGATGAGTGGTGCATCAGAGAGAAAAATATGCAAGTCTCGTAGTAACTGTTGGATCCCTAATACCTCAGCTACAATGTGAGCCATGGCACGATACTCAGTCTCGGTACTAGAGCGAGAGAGAGTATGTTGTTTCTCAGAAGACAAAAATATAAAATTTGGACCAAAGAAAATCAGGGATCCAGTAGTAGACCGACGAGTTCCAGGACAACAAGCCTAATCAGAATTAGAATACGCAGTAAGAGGATAAGTAGTAATTGGTGTCAACAACAACCCAAAATCATGATTTCCAGCAATATAACACAAGATGCATTCAATAGCAGCAAAGTGAGTAGAAATAGGATTATGTAAGTGTTAACTAGCTGTGTTTACTGCAAAAATAATGTTAGGTCGAGTCAGAATCAAATACTGTAAAGCACTCACCAGACTGTGGTATAAAGTACAATCAACAACAGTAGAGTCCTCAATAGTGCCAGATCAGAAGAAGATGGAATAGAAACAGGCTTGGATTGTAACAGACCAACACGATCAAGAATATCTCGAGCGTACTTACTATGAGGGAGATGCAAACCATTCACCAACAGAGTGACATGAATAAAAAAATAAATTAAGATCACCAAGATCAGTAATAGAAAACTCAGAGTTAAGTAAACTAGAAAACCAGGATATGGGCATGGGCACTGGCCTCGGAGATGGAGCAAGGGTTGCCCTGGGGGCTGCGGTAGGATCTGAAGATGGTGGCGGAGGCATAGCAGCAACACTAGAAGAAGGTTCAACAGAGGTAGATGGAATGTCAGTTGTCTCAGTAACTACCACTTCTGGCTCATCAGTCTGGCCAGTTGTGGTAGAAGACTGAACTCTCTTCTTTGGTTTGGTTGCATCCATCAAGGAGTACCAGTCAAATGGCTTCCTTGGCTTCACCTTTTTGTCATAACTCCTCGGCTCTACCTTTGCATCATTAAGGTACTTCGTAATGGAGTTGGGATAAGGGTAGGTCGTGTTTCTCTGTTGAGCTACCAATGAAATGTTGGCCGACATCACGGCACCCAAATTAATTGGCTATCCGACCATGACAGAAGCCACTAGAGCAACACGTGGAAGAAGCAAACGAGTCTCATTCTGGCACGGATCAAGTCTGATGCATACAAAAGTCTGCCATCCCTTTTCCTCGAAACTCAATGTGCTATGGTGGATGGGAACCCCGGGTAGTTATCCATGGTGGTGGTGGCCCTGGTGGTACTAAGATCTCTACTAGCCAAGGTTAGACTTCTTCTTTCATTGTACACTTCTCTAGATACTCATGCGATTCCAAGTACGCGTTTGATGTGTGTTGATCAAACTGCACCGTGATGTCGGCCAACATTTCATTGATAGAAGGTTGGACTTCTTCTTTCATTGCACACTTCTCTAGATACTCCTTCGATTCCAAGTACGCGTTTAATGTGTGTTGATCAAACTGCACCTGTACTTTAGTCACCTTCGTCCCCTTCGTCCCCTTCTTGATGTGAGAAACATTTGCGTAGAACTCTCGGACAAGGTACTCATTGGCATCCCCAAGTCTCTTAGTAAACCACATCCAACCCTCTCTTGCTCTGAATTGTCTCAACACCACCGGGTTGTATTTATCCAAATCCTTCAATAGAAACCGCCCCTCAAGTGTCAAGGATATCACCAGGCATAACATACGGAAATCAGTGAAGGCAGCCAAGTTGACAAACCTATCCTCCCATATCTCCTTTTTATTCAATCTCTCCACATCCGTGGATGTACCATCTCCCCCTCTATCATCATCTGGCATATCCTGTATTGTTTTTTGTGCATATGTGTCTGGGGAAGCTGCTGGCTCAGACACTTTTCAACCCCTCGGAAGGACTGTGAGATGAAGATGCCTCATCCATGAGCTGGAATTGCCCCTGTGGCCTAGACTGTGTGGGTGTCTGCACCTCCTGAATAGAGGCTGAGTTTCCCTCCGAAGCTTCCCTAGACAGGACATAGGAACTAGACTCTGAGTGGTCTGCACCTCTGCCTCTGCTTGGTATGGCCTTCTTCCTGCTGGTTTTGGGCTGGCCAAGGGGCAAGGTACCTCTACCTCGACCCCTAGAAGATTCACCTTTCTTTGGTAGTGTCGCCGCGATCGCGCAATCGAACCGTTGTATGGATCAAAGCAAGGAAGATTGTTAGTTTCAAGTCATTATTCAAAACTTATGTAGGCAAGGGAGAACATGGTAGACATAGTGAGGTTACGACAAAACAACATGCTGCAGCAATTGGGTTTTGCGATCTGCAGATCCTTGATGTGCAGCGGCATAATTGCAAGTGTGGACGCACTTCACACAATCAAACTTCAAAGGCTCGGAAGCCTCTCTCTGAAGACAGTGCAAAGGTTGCTATACGGCCGCAAAATAAATCTGTAGTCCGCATATTTTAGGTGTGGTCCACACATATGGGTCTCAAAAAGGGTAGACCTCTGATGGCTAAGTGCGGCCACTCTCAGGATTATGCGGTCGGCACATTTTAAGTGCGACTGCAAAAGCGCTAGCCTTCAACAATTTGTTCAAAACACCAAACTGCGGACCGCACAATTTCATGTGCGCTTGCATATTTCAAACATTACGTACAAACAATCTTTTTCTACTTAAATTTTGCAATTACTTGTACAATTCGGTAGCATGGTATAAACATGAAATTTCACTATCCTAAGCCCATTAGAGCATGTATTATCAGTTACCCGGTTCAGATCTACCCTATATGGACACATGGATGAACTCTAATAATAGATGGCCTAAAAAGAAACTAAAAATTTTAAATTAAACTAACACAAAAATTTAACATGAAATGAAGCATACCAGATAGAGTGAGTGCACTAGGTGTATAAGCACAGGTAGGTGTGTGTGGGACACTAAAATTCACTCAGGAAATTAACAAAGCAACAGTGTATGTTAGTAGAGTGAAAAGTGAAAATGAACTCCAAACTTTCTATTTATAGAAAGAGGTTTAAGAGGTAAAGGGGCGAGAGTGGCCGCAGATTTACATGTGCGGTGTGCACTCTATCACCTAGGTCATCCTTCTGTGATCTTGATGTGCGGTCCGCACAAAATGTCTTGCGGCCGCAGATTAGCTCAACACTAAAAGACTCCAACTTCAAAGAGTTCACATTTTCCCACTTTGGTGAGCTCTCAATTGTGCGGTCCGCATGTGAAATGTGTGGCCGAGAATATCCTCTTTTTGCGGTACATAGAATTGTGTGGTCCGCACAAATAAAATGTGGTCGACAGATCCTTGAACACTTAGCCATTTTTAGTTCACTCTTCTTGCATGTCACACTCAACCCTGTAGCACACTTCAAATGAAGTTAGAACATAAATAACATCTAACCACAAAAGAAAAAGGAAAAGAACATGGGTTGTCTCCCAAGAAGCGCCTGATTTAACGTCGCGGCACGATGTAGAATACCCTCAAGTGAAGTAAATGACCGCTACCACGTGGCTATCTCCAACCTTTCCTAAGTAGTGCTTCACCCGATCATTGACTCAGAATACTTTATTGTTTTTGTTCTTCAAGTCTAATGCACTAAAAGGTGCCACACCAACAATTTCAAATAGACCACTCCATTTGGATTTTAGCTTCCCGGGAAACATTCTCAACCTTAAGTTAAATAACAATACAAGATCGCCCATCTTGGACTATTTGTTCCAAATTTAATTATCATATTTTCATCATTTCTTTGTACAAGGACGAACTCGCATAAGCATGGTACCATAACTTATCCAACTCATTCAAATGTGTAACTCGCAAGTTAGCGGCCACACACCAATCAAGATTCAACTTCTTTAGCGCCCACATTACTTTGTGCTCTAGTTCCAACGGAAGATGACAAGATTTTTCGAACACCAACCTGTATGAAGACATTTCGATAGGTATTTTGTAAGCCGTCCGACAAGCCCATAACGTATCATCAAGCTTCTTGGACCAATCCGTTCGATTAGCATTCATCGTTTTAGACAATATACTCTTTATCTCCTGGTTGGAGACTTCCACTTGCCTACTAGCTTGTGGGTGATAGGGAGTCGTGACCTTGTGAGTAACACCATACTTGTTAAGTAAAGTGTCAAAAACTTTATTGCAAATGTGTGAACCCCATAGCTTATGATTACATGTGGATTACCAAATCTTGTGAAAATATTCTTCTTCAAGAAAGCCACTACACTTCTCGCCTCTTTGTTTGGTAAAGAGACGGCCTCAACCCATTTGGACACATAATCCACCACGACCAAGATGTAGGTTTTTCCACAAGATATTATAGAAGGGCCCATAAAGTCAATGCCCCAAACATTGAAAATATGGATCTCAAAGATGTTTGTGAGAGGCATTTCATTTTTCTTTGAGATTCAACAGGCCTGTTGACATTCACACATCTTTTCACAAAATAACTAGAATCCTTATAAAGAGTAGGGCAATAGAAACCACAACTAAGCACTTTGTCGCCATTCTTGCTCCACCATGATGACCACCATATGGAGAAGAATGACAAGCCCCAAGAATATCATCTTGCTCTTCTTCCGATACACACCTCCTCACTCCATCGGTACAACTCCGGAAAAGGTATGGTTCATCCCAATAATAATCTTTGACAGTCTCTTTTGAGCTTCTTCCTTTGGCTTGAAAGGAACTCATCAGGAATGATTCCACACACAAGAAAATTTTCCAAGTCCGTGAACCATGGCACCTATTTTATTGAAATTGCCAACAGTTGCTAGGAGTCCTTAATTTAAAGGCCATTATGCGGCCTCTCCTCCTCCTCCAAACGAGACAAGTGGTCCGCTACTTGGTTTTTACTACCTTTCCTATCTTGGATGTCAACATAAAATTCTTGTAACAAGAGTACCCATCTCATCAACGAGCTTTGGAGTCCTTTTTTCTCATAAGATAATGAAGCGCCGCAGGATCCACGTGGACAATTACTTTTGCACCCATCAAGTATAGACGGAACTTCCCAATTGCAAATACAATAGCAAGGAGCTCTTTCTAAGTAACATTATAGTTGAATTGGGAAATATTGTTGATACGTTGCCCCACAACAGCCCCAACTGCTACGTCACTTGCATCACACAAGAGTTCAAAAAGCACCCTCCATTTTGGAGCGGTAATGATGGGAGTAGTTGTCAACTTGAGCTTCAACAATTCAAAAGCTCTCATGCAATCATCATTGAAATTGAACTTGGAATCCTTCTCAAGGAGCTTGCACAATGGGTTTACCACTTTAGAGAAATCTTTGATAAAGCACCAGTAAAAACCTGCAAGGCCTAGGAAACTCCGCACACCCTTCACTGAAGTTGGGGGTGGAAGCTTAGAAATCACCTCAATCTTTGCCTTGTCAACTTCAATTTCATTCATTGAGATTTTATGGCCAAGGACAATACCTTCCTCAACCATGAAATGACATTTCTCCCAGTTGAGTACCAAGTTGGTTTCTTCATATCTAGCCAACACGTTGTCCAAATTTGCAAGACAATCATCAAAAGTATCCCCAACCACCGAGAAGGCTTCCATGAAAACTTCAAGGTAGTCCTCCACCATGTCCGTGGAAATAGCCATCATACACACGTGAAAAGTCGTCGGTGCATTGCACAAACCAAATGACATACGCTTGAAAGCAAAAGTACCATAGGGACATGTAAAGGTTGTTTTCTCTTGAACTTCTAGCACAATGAGAATTTGATTTAAGCCCGAGTACCCATTTTTGAAAGCAATAGAAAGTACGAATGGCCAATCTATCGAGCATTTGATCTAAGAAAGGAAGTGAAAAGTGATCCTTCCTTGTTACTTTGTTGAGCTTGTGATAATCGATACACACCCCCCAACCAATCACCATTCTCGTATGAATCAATTCATTCTTATTATTGGTGATCACCGTCATGCCCCCTTCTTTGGGACACATTGAACCGAATAGGTCCATGAACTATCGGAAATGGGGTAGACAACCCCCCGCATCCAACCACTTGATAATCTCTTTCTTGAAAAACTTCTTGCATAGCCTCATTGAGTCTTCTTTGATGTTCAATGGATGGTTTAGTGACATCCTCCAACTTGATCTTATGCATGCAAAAAGCGGGACTTAACGCCAAGGTCAACCGAATAGCCTTCTTCCTCTTTTGTAACACTGCCAATGTGAAATCTACCTGCACGTTAGTCAAACAAAAGGAAAGAATAACCGGTAAAGTAGAACAAGGGCCAAGAAATTATAACGACCCGATCGGTCTTTTTGTGTAATTGCGCTCTGTTACCCCTTTTATTGCTTCACGCTTGTGTGTATATGTCTTTTATGACTTGCGGGATTGATTAGTTTCATTCCGGGAAGCTTTTAGATTGAGTGGACCCTTGATTCTAGACTTAGAAGTTTAAATTTAAAAATATTGACGAAACTATGACTTTTGTTAAAACAACCTTGAAAGTGTATTTTTGTGACTTCGATAGCTTCATATCATGATTTTGGATTAGACATATACTTGTAATTAATTTTGGAAGTCTGTAGGTTGATTTATGTTGATTTGCCGAAATTTGGCAATTTTAAGTCAAAACGTTTGATCGTAGGTTGACTTTTAGCAATTGAGCTCGAGATTTGATTTATGGAATTGGAATAGGTCTGTTATGGCATTTAGAACATATTTGCAAAACTTAGCGTCGTTCGGAGTTGATTTGATAGGATTCGGATGCTAAATTGAGATTTTAGAAGTTCTTGAATATCTCTTTGAAAATCATGCGCTTTAGAGTCCAATTCACAGTTTTAGATGTTATTTATGTGTTTTGATTGCGCGAGCGAGTTTGTATTATGTTTTTAGATTTGTGTGGATGTTTAGTTTGGAGTCCCGAGGGCTCGGGTGAGTTTCAGACGCTTAGCGCAGTGTTGTTTGAAAACAAAGTCGTTGGTTTTCTGTATAGGCCTCAGATCTCGCAATTGCGAGGTCTGAGTTCGCATTTGTGAAGGTAGGCCAAGTCTACTTGGTTCGCATTTATGAAGTGCACTTGTGGAAAGCTTGTTCGCAACGATCAACATGGTCGCACTTGTGGAGGTCCATTGTTCGCAATTGCTAAGTATTTCATCGCAATTGCGATGGCAGTAGAGATGGAAGGGTATTCGCATTTGCGACTGATTCTTCGCATTTGCAGGGTTCGCAAATGCGAACTCCGGGTCGCAAATGTGACATCTGCGACTGGACAAATAGCTGAGGGGCGAGATTTTTGATTTCATTCTATCATGTTGAACCCTAGACTCGATAGAAGGCGAGTTAGAGAGGAGACTTTCACCTACAAACCTTGGGTAAGTGATTCTATTCTATTTCTAATCATATTCTGTCAACATATTTTAGATTTTAACATCAAAATCATGTGAATCAAAGTAGAAATTTATGAAACTTTGTCAAGGTTTTGAAAACTAAGAAATTAAGTTTTCAGAGTCAATTTGGACTTGGATTTTTAAGTTAATCACATATTTGAATTGGTATTGTTTGATTCAATTGTGCTAAGTGCAATCCGTGTACGCAAGATGACGAATGGGTACACGGATTGTACATAGTATTTGACCGGTTTAAGCTACTTAGACTATTTCCATGCTTTAATTGAAATGCCCTATTATGTTCTAAACTATCATAGTCAAATTATTTTTAATTTTGTTAGAATATCCTTAAATGCCTTAGTTGACTTGTTTAGTACTTGTTCTACATCCTACTTGCTAAATTGCTCACATGCTTTAGTTGAACTTGTTGTCTCCTTTATTGTTACATGCTATTCTTCATTGTTAATTATCATTGTTGAAGTACTTGTTCAATTATCCCTTTACTTGTTGATTTTCATTATTTTTGACTCATTGTTGAATATTATATCTTTATTGTGAAGTTAGTCTTATCTAATATTATAGTTATACATTATTTCTCTCATTCTTGAGTTATTTGGTGTTGAAGTTGTGAAAGTCATTAATACGTTGAGGCGATGTTGGTTATTGTTGAATCATCTATCTTGTTGAGCATTCTAATCCATTGTTGTTGTTGATATTCTCGTATACGATGTGTTGGAGTCATGGGCTATTGTTGTGGAAACATTGATATCATTGTTGTTGGCAAGTTATGATATATGGGCACTTGTGGTGCATATTGTTATTGTAATATGATATTGACGCGTATGCAAAGGTATAAGGCATGGGTTAATGTGCATGCGATGGTATAAGGTGGGACTTATGTGCGTGATTGCTTGTAGGGGAACTATGCGAAGCCACACGGCATCATAAGGTGGGCTAAAGTGCGTGCAGCTATTTCGGGAAAACTGTTTTCAAAACCTATTTTCAAATGTAAGGCTCACACGGCGGTATAAAGAAAGATTGTGATTGAAATTGAGAAATGTGAATACGAGGCGATACCTCGGTTATGATTCTTGATTATACGAGGCGGTACCTTGGTTAGTTTTCATTATACACGAGGTTGTTTTTCTTACTATTTGTATCATGTTGCAAAGTGTTACGGAAGGAATATTTCTTGTTGCTTCATTCTTTATTATGCTAGCAGTTGTAGCCCATACATGATTGTTGCAGCACTTTAGTTGCTTCTTTTATGTCATTTCTATTGTTAACTTCTAGTACTAGTTCTTGCAATTATCTTGTTCCGTATCAGTTGTTCTTAACTTTCCATTACTTATCAGTATTACATTTACTGTCTATTTCATATCCTAGTAGGTGTCTTGACCTGGCCTCGTCACTACTCTATTGAGGTTAGGCTTGATACTTACTGGTTATGCTGTGGTCTACTCATACTATACTTCTGCACATCTTTTTGTGCAGATCCAGGTACATTAGCTCGTGTCGGTCAGTAGAGATTTCCTGCTAGCTGCTTTTACCGGAGACTTCAAGGTATGTGTGCTCGCCCTCCGCAGGCCTCGGAGTGCCCTTCCTTTATTTTCATTTACTGTTGTATTTTCTCTCAAATAGTGATGGATCAAATGTTTTAGTTATTTCGTAGTGCTTATGACTCTGTTCCGCAGTTCTTAGGGATTGTATGGTTGAGATTTTGCTTTTAATAGTTATATGAGTTATTCAATCTGGGCTGAATATATTGTTATTTACATCTATTTAATTATTTTCAAATTTTAGGCTTACCTAGTCATAGAGATTAGGTGTCATCACGACTTCTCATGGAGGGAAAATGGGGCCGTGACAAGCTGGTATAAGAGCTTTAGGTTCATAGGCTTTACGAGTCATAAGCAGGTTTAGTAGAGTCTTGATGATCTGTGCGGAGACATCTGTACTTATCTTCGAGAGGCTACATAACTATTAGGAAAACTTCACTTCTTTGATTCCTTATCTTGCGAATTAATTGATTACGAAAACTAAAATCTTTGACTTTCTATTCTCTCACAGATGGTGAGAACACGTACCATGGGATACGATGATCAGACCTTATGCTAGAACCGCGAGAGGCCAAGGCCGGGGCAGAGGCCGAGGACGGGCACTGGGTGCAGCCAGAGCACCTGCATGAGCTGGGACAGAGGAGCCACCAGTAGCTCCAGTCAGGGGTCAGACACCCGAGGTGCCTATTGCTACCCAGCATTTCTGGAGACCCTCGCACAGTTCCTGAGCATGTTCAACACCTTAGCATAGGGTTGATCCCACTTACACCAGCCACATCTCAGGCTGGGAGAGAAGCACAAACTCCCGCAGCCCATAACCCGAAGCAGCGGGTCCGGGTTGATCAGGTCCTAAAGGTTATACCAGTACAGCCCGCTGCTCCTGTTCAACCCCTGGTGAGGGCATCAACATCTTAGGAGGAGCAACTTAGGCTCGAGAGGTTCAAGAAGTACCACCCTCCTACTTTCAATAGTTTGGCTTCAGAGTATGCGCATGGTTTTCTTGAGGAGTGTCACCACATTCTTCGCACTATGGGCATTGTGGAGACGAGTGGGGTTGCTTTTACTACCTTCCAACTAAAGGGAGTGGAATATCAGTGGTGGCGGGCGTACGAGGTGGGTAGCGCAGCCAAGGCAGCATCACTTACATGAGATCGGTTTTCAGAGTTTTTCTTGACAGTGTTTGTTCCTTAGACCCTTCGAGATTCCTGGCGCGGAGTTTGAGCGGCTGCGCCAGGGTACTATGTCAGTGTTGGAGTATGTTGTCCGATTTAGTGATTTGTCCAGGCATGCACCAGCCTTGGTTGCCATAACCAGGGAGCGAGTCTGTTGATTCATTGAGGGGCTCAACCAAAGTAAACATGGCTAGGGAGTTGGAGTTAGACACTCCATATCAGCAGGTGGTTGAGAATGCACGGAGATTGGAGGGTATGTGAGACAATGATAGAGATGATAGGAAGGCCAAGAGGTCTCGTGGTATGGGAGGATTTAGTGGTGGTCACGCTGCAGGTTCAACCCGACATGGTAGGGGCTATGTGAGTCGTCCAGTTCACTCAACACTTCCAGCTTCTAGTGGTGCCCCGGTTGTTCCGAGATCTCAGGTTGCAAACTTTGCTCTGCCACTTTCTAGTACACCTCCTACACAGGGTGCCTTCAGTGGTCAATCCAGCCGGCCAGGCCCGAGCAGTCCAAGCTACCATGCCTACCGAGAGCTTCTTTTGGTTGTGGTGATGCCCACCACATGGTCAGAGACTGCCTCGGACTCAGTAGGGGTGCACCATCCCAGACTACTCAAGCTCCATGAATCTAGTCAGGTCCACAGACTTCTCGGGCCATGGTTACTGCCCCAGTTGCCGCTCCACCTGCACAACCACCTAGGGGTGGGGGATAGGCAAGTAGAGGTTGCCCTAGAGGGGGAGGCTAGGCCAGATTCTATGCTCTTCCGAGTAGGACAGAGGCAATTGCTTTATACTCGATCATTATAGATATGGTTCCTGTTTTCCATGGAGATGCATCAGTCTTATTTGATTCGGGATCCACTTATTCATATGTATTATCTTACTTTGCTCCATATTTGGATATATCGCGTCATTCCTTGAGTTCTCCTGTTTATGTGTCTACACCTGTTGGAGATTCTATTATTATGGACTGTGTGTATCGGTCGTGTCTAGTTGGTATTGGTGGTTTTGAGACCATGCTTGATCTGTTGTTACTTAGTACGGTAGACTTTGATGTCATCATGGGCATGAACTGGTTGTCTCCCTATCATGCTATTCTTAATTGTCACGCCATGACTGTGACGTTGGCTATGCTAGGATTACCTCGGTTAGAGTGGAGGGGTGCATTAAATTATGTTCCTAGCAGGGTTATATCATTTCTAAATGCTCAGACGATGGTTGAGAAGGGGTGTAATGCTTATCTAGCCTTTGTGCGGGATATCAATGCTAATACTCCTACTGTTGAGTCAGTTCTGGTAGTGAGAGACTTTCCATATGTATTTCTAGTATATCTTCCAGGCATGCCGCCCGACAAGGACATTGATTTTGGTATTGACTTATTGCGGGCACTTAGCCCGTTTCTATTCTGCCATATCGTATGGCCCCAGCGGAGATGGAGGAGTTAAAGGAATAGTTGCAAGAGTTGTTTGATAAGGGATTCATTTGGCCTAGTGTGTCGCCGTAGGGTGCTCCACTCTGGTTTGTGAAGAAGAAAGATGGTTCTATGCGCATGTGCATTGATTATCATCCGTTGAACAAGGTTACAATGAAGAACATGTATCTGTTGCCTCGCATTGATGACCTATTTAATCATCTACAGGGTGCTAAAGTGTTCTCCAAGATTGATTTACGGTCAGGTTATCATCAGTTGAAGATTCGGGATCCCGATATTCTGAAGACTGTCATTAGGACTCTATATGGTCACTACGAGATCCTCGTGATGTCTTTTGGGTTGACTAACGTCCCAGCATCATTTATGCACATGATGAATAGTGTAATCCAGCCTTATCTCGATTCTTTCGTCATTGTGTTTATTGACGACATCTTGGTATACTATTGCAGTCGGGAAGATCATGAGCAACAGTGGAGGATCGTGCTCCAGACCTAAAGGGAGAAGAAGTTATATGCAATGTTTTCAAAGTGTGAATTTGGGCTTGATTCAGTGACGTTTTTGGGTCATATGGTGTCGAGTGAAGGGATCAAGGTAAATCTGAAGAAGAATGAAGCAGTGCAGATTTGGCCCAGACATGTATTCAGCTACTGAGATCTAGAGTTTCCTTTGTTTGGTCGGGTATTATCATTGTTCCGTAGAGGGATTCTCATCTATTTGACCAGATTGACCCTGAAGGGTGCTCCTTTCAGATGGACCGAGGAGTGTGAAGCGAGCTTTCAAAAGCTCAAGATTGCTTTGACCAAAGCCCCAATATTGGTATTGCCTACGGGCTCAGGATCTTATTCTTTGTATTGTGATGCGTCATGTGTTGGCCTTGGAATAGTGTTGATGAAGGACGGTAGGGTGATTTCCTACGCGTCTCGATAGTTGAAGACTCATGAGAAGAATTATCCAGTCCATGACTTGGAGTTGGCAACCATTATTCATGCATTGAAGATCTAGCAGCATTATTTGTACAGTGTTCCTTGTGAGGTCTTTACCGACCACCGGAGTCTACATCATCTGTTCAAATAGAAGGATCTTAACTTGGGGCACTGAAGGTGGTTAGAGTTACTTAAAGACTATGATATCACCATTCTATATCATCCTAGGTAGGCCAATGCGGTGGCCGATGCCTTGAGTTGTAAGGCGAAGAGTTTGGGTAGTTTAGCATATCTACCGGTAGTAGAGAGGCCATTAGCATTGGAGGTTCAGGGCTTAGCCAACCAGTTTGTTAGATTAGATGTTTCGGAACCTAGTCGAGTTCTTTCCTACGTGGTTTCTCGGTCTTCTCTATATGATTGTATCAGAGAGCTTCAGTATGATGACCCCCATCAGCTTGGCCTCAAGGACATTGTTTAACATGGCGATGCTAAGGAGGTTATTGTTGGGGATAACGGTGTGTTACGGATGGAGGGCCGGTTATGTGTGCCCAATGTTGATGGTTTACGTGAGTTGATTCTTTAGGAGGCCTACATTTCGCCGTATTCCATTCATTTGGGTGCCGCTAAGATGTATCAAGACTTGTAGCTCGGTGCCTAAATTGTCAGCAGGTGAAGTATGAGCATCATCGACCAGGTGGTTTGCTTCAGCGGCTTCAGACTCCTTAGTGGAAATGGGAGCGCGTCACCATGGATTTCGTTGTTGGGCTCCCACGGACTCAGAGGAAGTTTGATGTAGTAAGGGTGATTGTAGACAGGTTGGCCAAGTCGACTCATTTCATTCTGATAGTGACTACCTATTCTTCATAGCAGCTGTCTCAGGTTTATATCCGCAAAATTGTCCGACTTCAATGCGTACTAGCATCTATCATCTCTGACCGGGGTACGCAGTTCACGTCACATTTCTGGAAAGCTGTACAGCTTGAGCATGGCACACGGGTTGAGTTGAGTATAGTATTTCACCCTCAGACGGACGGACAGTCCGAGCGTACTATTCAGATATTGGAGGATATGCTTCGCGCTTGTCTTATGGATTTCGGGGTTTCTTGGAACCAGTTCTTGCCACTTGCGGAGTTTTCCTACAACAACAGCTACCAGTCGAGTATCCAGATGGCTCTGTATGAGTCTCTATATGGGAGACGGTGCCGTTCTCCAATTGGGTGGTTTGAGCCGGGAGAGGCTAAGTTATTAGGCATGGATCTAGTTCGAGATGCTTTGGAGAAGGTCAAGATGATCCAGGATCGGCTTCGTACAACCCAATTTAGACAGAAGAGCTACGCGGATCGGAAGGTTCGCGATGTTTCATTTATGGTTGGAGAGCGAGTCTTGCTCCGGGTTTCACCCATGAAGGGTGTGATGAGATTAAGAAAGAAGGGCAAGTTGAGCTTTAGGCATATCGAACCTTTTGAGATCCTTGAGAGGATTGGAGAGGTGGCCTACAAGCTTGCCTTGCCACCTAGTTTATCCGCGGTTCATCCGGTGTTCCATGTCTCTATGCTCTGCAAGTATTATGGTGATCCGTCTCATGTTGTAGACTTCAGCACAATCCAGTTGGACGAGAGTTTGACGTATGTTGAGGAGCCCGTGGCTATCTTGGACTGGGAGGTCCGGAAGTTGATATCAAAGGATATTGCTTCAGTGAAGGTTTAATGGAAGGGGTCATCCGGTGGAGGAAGTGACTTGGAAGACTGAGCACGACATGCGAGGTCATGATCTTCATCTATTCACTACTATAGGTATGTCCTTATGCACGTTCGAGGACGAACGATTATTTTAAGAGGGGGAGAATGTAACGACCCGATCGATCATTTTGTGTCCTTAACCCCTTTTATTGCTTCACGCTTGTGTTTTTATGTCTTAGTTTCATTCGGGGAAACTTTCAGGTTGATTGGACCCTTGATTCTGGACTTAGAAGTTTAAATTTGAAAAATATTGACCAAACTTTGACTTTTTTGAAAATGACCCCGGAACTGTATTTTTATGACTTTGATAGCTTCGTATTGTGATTTTGGACTTGGGTGTATGCCCGAAATTGATTTTGGAAGTCCGTAGGTTGATTTATGTTGATTTACCGAAATTTAGCAATTTTAAGTCGAAAAGTTTGACTGTAGGTTGACTTTTACTTATTGAGCTCGGGATTTGATTTTGGGACTTGGAATTGGTCCGTTATGGCATTTATAACGTTTTGGCAAAATTTCGCATCATTCGGAGTTGATTTGATATGATTCGGATGCTAATTTGAAATTTTAGTTCTTGAAAATCTCTTTGAAAATCATGTGTTTTAGATGTTATTTATGTGTTTTGATCGCGTGAACGAGTTTGTATGATGTTTTTAGACTTGTGTGGATGTTTGTCTTGGAGCCCCGAGGGCTTGGGTGAGTTTCGGACGCTTAGCAGAATGTTGTTTGAAATCAAAGTTGATGGTTTTCTACATAGGCCTCAGATCTCGCAATTGTGAGGTCTGAGTTCGCATTTGTGAAGGTAGGCCAAGTCTGCTGGGTTCGCATTTGAGAACCCAGTGTTCACATTCGCGAAGTACACCTGGGGAAAGCTTGTTCGCATTTGCGATCAACATGGTCGCATTTGCGGAGGTCCATGGTTCGCAATTGCAAACTATTTATCGCAATTGCGATGACAGAAAAGATGGAAGAGTCTTCGCATTTCCGAGTGATTCTTCGCATTTGTAGCCACTTCTTTGACTCCTTTTATTCAATAATGAACTCCACAGAACTTTATCAATTCCAACGCAACTAATCCTTTTGGAGCTGACGTAACAAACTACGCGAGCCTCCCAACAAAGCCAACATAAATCCGATCCGAATAAAAGGATGCGACGGCTTAAGTGCGACCTGTGGCCCACGCCTCCTATTTGTTTAGGGCGGGTGGCGTGAACTCAGATTTGATCCGGGTATTCCAGAGGCGCACAAACAAAGCCATGCTTAATTCATCTTTCTTTGGGATTTGGCCCGAACAGTTCGGCAGATTCCCACGTGTTACGCACCCATTCACCACTTTGTTCTCAACTCTTCTTAGTCACAAATGCGACATATGCAACTGGACAAATAGCTAAGGGACGAGATTTTTGAGTTCATTCTCTCATTTTTGAACCCTAGAATCCGTAGGAGGCACTTAGAAAGGGGATTTTCACCGAAAAACCTCGGGTAAGTGATTCTAATCTATTTCTAATCATTAGATATCAATATATCTTAGATTTTAACATCAAAATCATGTGAATCAAAGTAGAAATTTATGAAACTTTGTCAAGTTTTTGAAAAATAAGAAAATGAGTTTTGGGAGTCGATTTGGACTCGGATTTTTAAACTAATCACATATATGAACTCGTGGGGTCATGGGTAGATGGAATCTACCATTGGACCCAGGTTTTGACTGGGCGGGCCCCCGGTTGACTTTCGTTGAATTTTTGGGAAAAGTGTAAAAATCTTAACTTTATCTATTGCAATTGAATTCCCTAGCATTATTTGATGATATTGAGTCGATTTTGGTTAGATTTGAGCCGTGTGGAGGCGAAATTTAAGGGAAAAGCTATTTTTGAGTGTTGAATTGGCCTAATTAAGGTAAGTGTCTTGGCTAACTTCGTGTGGGGCAACTATCCCTTAGGATTAGTATTGTTTGATTCAATTGTGCAATGTGTAATCCATGTACGCAAGGTGACGAGTGGGTACGAGTTGTACGTAGTATTTGATCAGTTTAAGCTACTTAGACTATTTTCATGCTTTAATTGAAATATCCTATTTTGTTCTAAACTCTCATAGTCAAATTATCTTTAGCTGTGTTAGAATATCTTTAAATGCCTTCGTTAACTTGTTTAGTACTTGTTCTATATCCTACTTGCTAAATTGCTCTCATACTTTAGTTGAACTTGTTGTCTCCTTTATAGTTACATGCTATCCTACATTGTTAATTATCATTGTTGAAGTAATTGTTCATGTGATCCCTTTACTTGTTGATTTCCATTATTTGCCACTCGTTGTTGAATATTATCTCTTTACTGTGAAGTTAGTCTTATCTAATATTGTAGTTATACATTATTTATCTCATTGTTGAGTTATTTGGTGTTGAAGTTGTGGAAGTCGTTAATACGTTGAGGTGATGTTGGTTATTGTTGAAACATCTATCTTGTTGAGCATGTTTCATCCATTGTTTTTGTTTATATTCTCGTATACGATGTGTTGGAGCCATGGGCTATTGTTGTGGAAACATTGATATTGCCGTTGTTGGCAAGTTGTGATATATGGGCACTTGTGGTGCGAATTGTTATTATGATATGATATTGACGCGCATGCGGCGGTAAAAGGCCTGGGTTAATGTGCATGTGGTGGTATTAGGTGGGACTTGCGTGCGTGATTGCTTGTAGGGAAACTATGTGAAGCCACGTAGCATCATAAGGTGCGCTAAAGTGTGTGTAGCTATTTCGGGAAAACTATTTTCAAAATCCATTTTCAAATGTAAGGCTCACGTGTCGGTATAAGAAAGGATTGTGACTGAAATTGAGAAATGTGAATACGAGGCGGTACATCGGTTGTGATTCTTGATTATACGAGGCGGTACGTCGGTTCGTTTTCACTATACACGAGGCGTTACCTCATTGTTTTTCTTGTTGTTTGTTTCATGTTGTGAAGTGTTGCGGAAGAAATATTTCTTATGCTTCATTCTTTATTATTCTAGCAGTTTTAGCCCGTACATGATCTTTGTAGCACTTTAGTTGCTTCTTTTATGTCATTTATATTGTTAACTTCCGGTACAAGTTCTTGCTATTATCTTGTTCCGTATCCGTTGTTCTTTACATTCCGTTACTTATCCGTATTACATTTTTATACAGTCTATTTCATATCCTAGTAGGTGTCTTGACCTGGCCTTGTCACTACTCTACTGAGGCTAGGCTTGAAACTTACTAGGTACCGCTGTGGTGTACTCATACTATGATTCTGCACATCCTTTCTTGTAGATCCAGGTATGTCAGCTCATGCTGGTCGATAAAGATATCCTGCTAGCTGCTTTTACCAGAGGCTTCAAGGTATGCCTGCTCTCCGTCCGCAGGCCTCGGAGTCCCCTTCCCTTATTCTCAGTTACTGTTGTATTTTCTCACAAACAGTGATGTATCAGATGTTTTAGTTATTCCATAGTGCTTATGACTCTGTTTCATAGTTCTTGGGGATTGTATGGTTGAGACATTGCGTTTAGTAGTTATATGAGTTATTTAAACTGCGTTGAGTATTTTATTATTTACATCTGTTTAATTGCTGTCAAGTTTTAGGCTTACCTAGTCGCACAGACTAGGTGCATGACTTCCAATGGAGGGAAAATTGGGTCGTGACAGAAATTCATACCGAAGGTGTGGAGGCAATGGCTTCAACTCCAAGGTAGTGGCTCTTCAATAGAAGGCTTTGTGGGAGGAGCCTTCCTATTTTTAAGATCCAAAGACTATTTTTGAGGTGCATAGTTGTACGACCTCATTCTTTGCAAAGAGTTCACACATTCCATAATACTATCCATCTCGTCATCATCAATGTTGAGCAAGACAACCTCTAACATATCACCAATATTGATAGTAGAACTTGTATAATCAGCGATAACATCGGTCACCAAATCCACAAAAGAACACACTTCATTGCTATTTGATTGCCGCATAGACTTACACACATGGAATACCACTTTTTTTATCACCAATCCAGAAAGTGAGTTCTCCGGCTTCTACATCACAAAGAGCCTTACCCGTCACAAGAAAAGGTCTCCCAAGAATAATTGGCACTTCATAATCAAGTTCACAACCTAGAATGAAAAAGTCCTTCGGAAGTATGAATTTATTAACCCGGACCAAAACATCTTCAATCACGCCCAACGGCCTTTTCATGGTACGATCACCCATTTCCAATCTCATAGAAATGGGTTTTGGTTTTCCAATCCCCAAAGTCTTGAAAACCGAATAGGGCCTTGAATTTATACTTTCCCCAAGATCACAAAGAGCTTTAGCAAACTCGACACTTCTAATTGTACAAGGAATCGTGAAAGCACCGGGATCCTCTAACTTAGGAGACAATGAATGAACAATCGCACTCACTTGATGTATGACTTTGATAGTCTCAAAATTCATTGACAGCTTCTTTGTCACAAGATCTTTTATAAACATTGCATAACCGGACATTTGTTCCAAAGCTTCTATTAATGGCACATTGACTGAAAGACTCTTCATCATTTGAATGAACTTCTTGAATTTATTCTCACCATTTTGCTTGGCAAGTCTTTCAGGGTATGGAGCTGGAGGCTTAGGCAATGGTGCCTTTGCCTTTTTCACTACAGGTTCTGTTATGTGAATGATGTGTTCCCTAGATGGGTTCACCTCCTCTTGAGTCTATTCCACACTATCATCAATATCAATCCGAACGTCCTCATTTGGTTGAACAACATTGTTCGGCATCTCTTATTCTTGCATTACTTGATCGTCATGAACAAGTCGCCTTCCACTTGAGATAGGTGCATTACCGCCTGTTCCACTTCTTTTGATAACTGCCATAGCATGCCCCGTATTGTGACCACCCTTTGGACTTACCACCGTGTCACTTGCTAGTGAACCGTTAGGACGAGAATTTAGCGGTTAAGAGATTTACCCCATTTGAACTTCTAGATTGCGGATTGATGTGTTGTGTGAGGTGATCTCGTCCAATTTCACATCTCAATTCAAGGTTATGAAAATGGTCGATGCAATAATAGTACCCAACAAGAGTCGTGGTCGAATTCCACAAGGAGCTACAGATGGGAGTTAGTAGTATATATCGTAGCGTGTGAAGTTGAATATCTAACTTTATTCTTCCACAAAATTTGATTTTTTTAAAGTCTAATTTAAACTATGATTACAAGTTGAGAAATAAAACTAGGAGGTTGTTTTTGTTGTTTTTCAAATGGTGTAAAAAGTCTAGGGCTATGAGCTTTACCTAGGTGTTTGCACAATAGGATATAAATTTTGAAGCTTGTTCTATTAGTCGGGGTGTATTACAACTATCAACACTCAATTACCCACTCAATACCTCTCGGTCAGAGAGTGATTTTTCCCAATTTGGTTTTCTCAAGTCCAAGTGGGTATTGAACAAAATGGTTGATAAAAAACTCAAGTCGAGTTATTACTATCTCTAGGTTGAACTCTTTAATTAGGATTATCAATCTCTCGATTGACCCAATTTCTTGTTAGCAATATTTTCCTAGACTAAGTCTCTTTTTCTCAAGTATAGACCAAGTCAAATAGGCATGAACTGATGTTTGCAACCATTAATTCCACAAATAAAAGCAAGAACAAGGCTAAATAATAAACACCCAACCATAAACAAGCATTAAATTAAACACCCATTAAGTTTACACACTAGGGTTCGGTCAACACCCAAGTAACACTCCAGCTACTCATGCTTAAAATTGAAGAAATAGATGAAGAAATGATAATTAAACTCATATTGCAAGATTAAAATGATAAAATCTATGTTAAGATAGCTCAAATTATGAAAAACTACTAAAAGAAGTAAAAGGAAACGGCTACTGTAGCAGCTGATGTAAAAGGTTGACGTAAAAATGTGAAACTCGTCTATTTGTACAGGGCTGAAAATTTTGGACAAAACTGCCCTTCGGGAGGTTCTACGGCCGCAAAATTCCATGTGCTATCCGCACTTTTCTTTAACTTGTCAGGATTGGAATTTCTGTGGCCGCACTGCACTTTTTCTGCGGTCCGCAGATTTGTATTTGCGGCCGCATCTTGCTCTTTTGCGGTCCATCACTTTTGCATCTGCGGCCACATAACTCTTCTTCTGCGGCCGCACAATTCTTGTGCGATCTAATTGTGCGGTCCGCATTTCTGGGAGACTTGGAATGCATATTCTCTTAACTTTTCTCCTGGCCTAGCTTTTACGGCTACACAATTCATGTGCGGACCGCACTTTGCACCAAACTCTGATGGCTTTTCCTTCATAACCTGCGGCCGCAGATAATATTCTGCGGTCCGTACTTTTGAGCTTTTGCGCGTTTTATGTCCTTGAGTTCAGATTACTACTTCTTGGGTCGGATTACTACTTATTAGTTTTCGGGAACACAATCAAATGCTTTTGGACTACAACAAAAGCTAAAAGGCGCTAATATGTAGTGAAAATCCTCACTTATCAACTCCCCCAAACATAAGTTTTTGTTTTTCCTTAAGCAAATAAAGTAGTTCCCACCTCCATAAGTTAAGACTCATTCCAGCTAATCAAAAGAGAGTCATTCACACATCAATTGGGACCAACAATTACCCACACCACTTATGAATTATCAACAAAGCAACATGTTAAACTTACATGCACAAATAGTTCTAATGTGACACTTGAGCATCAAGAGTTGACTTTATTCATCAAGGAAGCTCGCTCTTTCATGTAGGTCATTGTGGATCTCAAACTCCTCCTCCTCTACTCTCCGTTTGCCTATCTCTTTTAACAATTTAGCACTCAATCAAAAGAATTGCGAAATGTTCACTCATCTCTCTCAAAAGAATTCGCAAGTACGACATTTAGTACTATAGGCTTGCCATTCATGTAGATCACCACTAATGTAAGCTCACTCGCCGTGAAATCACGTAGGGCTTTTTCGGAATGCAATGAAGGCTTTTAGACTAAGGTTGGATATGCTATGATAAAATGGGTTCATCTTTCCTTAAGCACTCCATTTTCTTTTATATGCTCATGCTATGCCAACTCATTGAGGCATTTTCTTTTCCTTGGTGAAACTAGAGGGACTCAACATCACTCTTTCTTGATTATGGCATTCATTTTCTCCCTCTTTGATTTCTCCATGCTTTGCATCATTACTTTCTTTGAATCCATTCAACTCTTCAACTTATTCACTTTCATTTTGCATTTTCCTTTTTGTTCTTTCCTTTTCTTGCCTTTCCTTCTCTTCATTTCTTTTCTCTTTTTGTGCCTTGATACCTTTTTCAAGTTCCTCATCTCTCCTCCAAACTTACTATTTTTAGCCAATTGTTTCACAACAGTGTTAAGGAAAGCTCGGGTGCCAAGAGAGGGTCACGACAAAACAGGTAAAGGCTTGTAACATGGTTACCAAATGAGAAAGGTTCAAGGCTCAAATCAGTTGACTAGGGGTAACAACATTGGTGGGCAATGGAAAACTTCAAGCTGGTCAAGGAAAGCCTACAATCACTTCTCAAGCCAAGCAAAACTTAAAATTTCTCCTAGAAACACATTCGGGGAGTGTTCTAGAACATTCACACGAGTACTTGGACTTGCAGCAACAACATCTCACCTCTCACGCAGCTGGATTGTTAAAGAGGATAGAGACGAGGACCACAACGATCATATTCAAGATTGAAAATCACTATGGTTCAATTAAACCATTCAATGATTGTCTAAGTCAACACAAGAGTCACAAGGTCACTAACTAGAGCTATTTCTTTCCAAAAACCTTTTTTTAACCATAAGCACGTAGTTAAGCGTGTTGGTACCAAGTGGAGCATGTTTGACTCTTCGAGCATGACTCAACTAGGTCTTTTTATTCATTACTACTACTATTATTACCTAAACATCAAAAACGGACTCACTCGTTAAGAAGGTTGTCACGCCATCCATCATTGGGAAAAGTCACCCGGTTCACACAAAAACCACCTTTGGAAAGAACCGTGGCATTAAGAAAACCAAAGGCTTATTAACCACTAAAACATAAAAAGAAGCTATTAACTCAAAAATAAGCTACTAATTCAAAAAGAAAACAAACATAAAGATAAAGAAGCTACAAATCACTATTGAAAGCGTAATGAATATACATAATTAGAGATAAGAGAGAATACATACCTATTGAGAAAGAAGAAGAAAATAGTATTAAGTTAATGACATGCCAAATGTCTCATTGTTATCAAAATACATAATCATCTAAATGTGTCAAAGAAACTCCACCCCCCTCCCCCCCAATAAAAATAAGCATTGTCCCCAATGCTTAATAAAATAAGAGTTGAGAGTGAAAAAAACTCCCTATGGCTCTGTGGCCATCTCTGTGTCCCCAGCAGTGGCACCGACCGCAGCCTCATCCAATTAGATCTCATCATCCTCAAGTCCGAGAGTGGCTGGATTGGTGAACATTTGACGCACTGCCTCAGCAGTGTCTGGCTCCTCTGACTGGCCAGCTGGTGCTCTAGGTGCTGTAGGATCTGGGCCTGGGTGGTGCGGGTCTATCAGCATGTCAAATGGAATGCCTCTGGCTGCTGTAAGTTTAGTAACTTGTCGCGGAGCTTGTCCACTGACTTCTTGGAGGCCTGGGACTTCCGTATCTTCTTCACTTCTTTTCCCAGCTCCTCTATGACTGACCTATGCTGTACCAGAGTGGCCATAATTGTGTTCTGATTGTCCAAGAGCTTCTTCAAGGTTTCTTTAACTGTGGGGGGAATCTGGGGTGCTGGAATAGATGACTGTGCTACAACATGACCGAATATGTCAGACAGCTTTGCAATAGTTGTCTGCACCCAGTTGTTAAGGCTCGCTAGTGTCTGGGAGACTTGCAGGGCAGAGAGTAGAGCAGAGGGCATAGGCATCGGCTTCAAAGCCGAGATGGAACGCACTGAGGCTCAAGGTAGGGCATGGCAGCTGCACTGTCTGAAGGCTCTGCTGAAGTGGATGAAATGCTAGTTGTCTCTGCAGCTACCACCGAGGGCTCCTCAGACTGGCCTACGTTGGTAGTCGGCTGACTCTTTTTCTTAGGGTTGTGAGCATCCATCAGAGAATACCAAGAGAAGGGCTTCTTAACTCGAACCTTCAAGTCAAAATCTTGCGGCTCTACCAGTGCATCCATAAGGTACTCAGTGATGGTGTTGGAATACAGGTAGGAGGTATCAGCTTGCCTGGCGGCCACAGACATGTTGGCCGTCACATCACCTACATTGATCGGGTGCCTAGCCATAGTGGAGGTAACTAGAAGTGCCCGCGGAATAGGGAGGTTGGTTTCATTCTAGCACGGGTCTAATCTGCTGCATACAAAGGTCTGCCATTCCTTCGCCTCGAAGTTTAGGGTGTTTTGCTGAATAGGAACCCCTGTTGTGATCCATGGTGGAGGTTGCCCCGGGGCTGCAAGAATCTCAGCTAGCCATGGGCGAGCTGCATAACCCATCTCCAGCTTCTCCAACTACTGTGCCGGCTCAACATCCTCGAACCCCAAATAGGAGTTCAGTGTGTGTTGATGAAATCTCACCTTCAGATTCCTCACTTTTGTCACTTTGGTCCCTTTCTTTATGTGTGCCACATTGGCGTAGAACTCCCAGTCTAGATACTCCTTGGCGTCAACTACACTTTGGGTGGACCACATCCACCCTTTCCACTTTTGGATTTGTCTCAATACTGCTGGATTATACTTGTCAAGATCTTTAATTTGGAACTATCGCTCAAGAGTGAGGCGATCTCACCATCCACCACCCACGGAAGTTGGTGAAGGCAGCTAGACTGACGTAAAGGTCCTCCCAAACTTCTTTCTTCTTCGACCTCTCAAGGCCGGAAACTGTAGTATCACCGTCTCGGCCATCATCCGAAATATCATCAACAGTTGCTGCTGGTGCCTCAGGGACAGGTGTAGAAGAAGGATCCGAAGCCTGACTGACACTCTCTGAACCTCGGAGGTGCTATGTGAAGACGAATGCTTGTCCTGGAGTTGATACCTTCCCGGTGGCTGTGATATGACAGCTAGCTGCTCTTGAACTGAGTCACCCTCCAATGCTTCTCGAGATTGGCCATATGAACTAGATTCGGAGGACTCTGAATTTCTTCCTTGTCCTGCTGTAGCTTTCTTGGTGATTATCTTTTGGAGGGCGAGGAATAAAGGTCTTTTACCTCGACCTCTGGAAGGTTCACCACTCTCCTTTGACGTATCTCCACGGCCTCGAGATCAAACCATTTTCTGTGACAAGCAACAGCAGCAGTCAGTTGTAATTCAAGTGCATACAGACAGTAAACACACAATGTAGAACAAGCTTGCAGGGTGGGGAAGTGCAGTCCGCACAATTACAAGTGCGGCCGCAAGCTAGGCTATACAGACCGCACAATTTGATCTTGCGGCCGCAGAATTGGAACTGTGGTTTGCACAATTATTAGTGCAACCTCGAAATTGGAGTGCGGTCCGCACTTTTATCATTGCGTCCACAAATTAGATATCCCAAAATTGCCAACTCTCTGATGACAGAGATTAGGCTGCAGTCACTTTTCTGCGGCCGCGATGGGATTTCTGCAGTCCGCACAATTTCAAGTGCGACTGCAGAATCATGCTTGACCAATGAACCTTAATCTAAATTTCTACGGACCGCAAAATTTCTTCTGCGGCCGCAGATTTCAAAACAGTTACGAGCAGACTTTCTTGTGTTTTCAGTTTTTGCTCAAATTCGACATGGTATTAACAATTAAGCATGAAAATCAATTCACCCATTCCTCATAGAGCAATTAGCAGTTGACCCAACAAGTTTTAAACCCCACATGGTAGTAAAATTGAAATCTATGACAAAAGGCCTAAAACTACCTAACAAATTGTAAATTAAACGAAGAATTGAAAACTTCTACGAGTAATTGAAGCATAACATATATGAAGCAGTGCAAATGAGTGAATACAAAATGTTGATTGACTGTGGCAGAACATTTAATAGACGATTTCAATGCTTTAGGTTTTTGAGTTCTCAGAGAGAGGAGTAAAACTGTATAGTAAACCTAGGGTTACTATTTATACTTGACCAGTTGACTTGAGGGACAAAGTGATGAGTGCTGTAGTAGAATTCCTTCTGCAGTCCGCACTTTATTACCTGGGGGCTCAAATGCCCTTGCTGGTCTACGGTCCGCAGAATTTGTGGTGCAACCGCAAATTTTTGCTGTGGACTGCAGATTTTGATTTGCGGCCACACTTTGGCCATTTTTCTAACAGACCAAACTTCAAAGAGTTTGCATTTTCCCTTTTCAAGTGGTGTGGTCCACATTGTAATTGTGCTGCTGCAGTTCCCTTGTGCTGTAGCGACCACAATTGTGCGGTCCACACAATACACATGCGGTCCGCACTTTTTTCACACTTAGCCAATTTTTTTAGCATAATTCCTGTAAAGCCCACTCATTCCTGCAACACACTTCAAATCCAGTTAGCACAAAAATAATACTTATCTATAAAGGAAGAAAAGAAAAACAAAAAGAAACATGGGTTGCCTCCCAAGAAACGCCTGATTTGACGTTGCGGCACGACGCAGATTACCATCACTTCAAATGAATAATTGCCACCATGTGGCCATCATCAACCTTTCACAAATAATGCTTCACCCGGTGACCATTGACTCGAAATACCTCATCATTTTTGTTCTTCAAGTTCAATGCACCAAAAGGTGTCACACCCACAATTTCAAAGGGACCACTCTATTTAGATTTTAGCTTCCCCGGAAACATCTTCAATCGTGAGTTGAACAACAAAACAAGATCTCCCAACTTGAACTCCTTGTTTTGAATGTATTTGTTATGAAGGTACTTCATCTTTTCTTTGTACAAGGACGAACTTGCATAAGCATGGTACCGGAACTCATCCAATTCTTTCAAATGTGTAACCTGCAAGATAGCGGTTGCATAATCAAGATTCAACTACTTTAATGCCCACATGGTTTTGTGCTCAACTTCAACCGGAAGATGACAAGCTTTTCCAAACACCAACCGGTATGGAGACATCCCGATAGGAGTTTTGGACGTAGTTCGATAAGCCCATAGTGCATCATCAAGCTTCTTTGACCAATCCGTCCGATTAGCATTCACTGTTTTGGACAAGATACTCTTTATCTCCTGGTTGGAGACATCGACTTGAGCGCTAGCTTGTGGATGATAGGGAGTCGTAACTTTATGAGTGATACTATATTTGCTAAGCAAAGTGTCAAAAGACTTGTTGCAAAAATACGAGCGCTCATCACTTATGATATCCCGTGGAGTGCCAAATCTTGTGAAAATATTCTTCTTCAAGAACGCCACCGCACTTCTCGCTTCATTGTTGGGTAGAGCAATGGCCTCAACCCATTTAGGCACACAATCTACCGCGACCAAGTTATAGGTTTTTCCACAAGAACTCACAAAAGGACCCATGAAGTCAATACCCCACACATCAAAGATATCAATCTCCAAAATGGTAGTAAGAGGCATTTCATTCTTCTTCGAGATTCCACCAGCCCTTTGGCATTCATCACACTGTTTCACCATATCACTTGCATCTTTGTAAAGAGTGGGCCAATAGAAACAGCAACTTGGCACTTTGGCCACCGTTCTTGCTCTGCCATGGTGACCACCATAAGGCGAAGAATGGAAAGCCTCAAGAATAAAATTTTGCTCTTCGTTCGGTACACATCTTCTAATTACCCCATCCGTGCAAATCCGGAAAAGTTATGGGTCATCCAAATAATAGTCTTGACAATCCTGTTTGAGTTTCTTCCTTTGATTTGAAAAGAAATCATCAGGGATGATTCCACACACAAGGAAGTTTGCTATATCCGCGAGCCATGGCACCTCCTTCACTGAAATAGCCAAGAGTTGCTCGTCGAGAAAGGATTCATTGATTTCAAGGCGATCATGCACCCTCCCCTCCTCCTCCAAACAAGACAAGTGGTCCGCCACTTGATTTTCACTCCCTTTTCGATCTTGAATGTCAATATCAAACTTCTTGCAACAATAGCACCCATCTCATCAACCGAGCTTTGGGATCTTTGTTGCTCATAAGATAGCAAAGTGCCTCATGATAAGTACGAACAATAACTTTTGCACCCATCAAGTACGGGTGGAACTTCTCAATTGTGAACACAATGGCAAAGAGATCTTTCTATGTAACGGTGTAATTGTGTTAGGCATCATTCATGGTCTTACTAGCATAGTAGACGAGATGAAAAATCTTGTTGATATGTTGCCCCAAAACTGCTCCAACCGCTACATCACTAGTATCGCACATGAGCTTTAAAGGAATACTCCATTTAGGAGCGGTGACAATTGGAGTGGTTGTCAACTTGAACTTTAACAATTCAAAGGCTCTCATGCAATCATCATTGAAGTTAAATTAGCATTTTTCTCTAAGAGCTTGTGCAATGGGTTTACCACTTTAGAAAAATCCTTTATGAAACGCCGGTAGAACCCCGCTTGACCCAAGAAACTTCTCACGCCTTTCACTGAATTTGGAGGTGGATGTTTAGAGATCACCTCTATCTTCGCCTTATCGACCTCTATGCCATTCCTTGAAAGTTTGTTGCCAAGGACAATGCCTTCCTCGACCATGATATGGTATTTCTCCCAATTTAGCACCAAGTTAGTTTCTTCACACCTTGCCAAGTAATCATCAAAGGAATCCCCAACTACCGAGAAATCATCCATGAAGATTTCAAGGTAGTCTTCTACCATATCCGTAAAGATCGCCATCATACACCATTGAAAAGTCATTGGTGCATTGCATAAGCCAAATGGCATTCGTTTGAAAGCGAAAGTGCCATAGGGACAAGTGAAAGTTGTTTTTTCTTGATCTTCCTCGGCAATAAGAATTTGGTTGTAGCCCGAATATCCATGTAGAAAGCAATAGAAAGCACGGATGACCAACCTATCAAGCATTTTGTTAAGGAAGGGGAGTGGAAAATGGTATTTCCTTGTGACTTTGTTTAGCTTCTGATAGTCCATACACACTCTCCACTTGGTCACCGTTCTTGTGGGAATCAACTCGTTGTTGTTGTTGGTGACCACTGTTATGGCCCCCTTTTTTGGGACACATTGCACCGGAGAAGTCCACGAACTGTCGAAAATAGGGTAGACCACCCCGACATCCAACCATTTGTTAATCTCCTTTTCGACCACGTCTTGCATGGATTCATTGAGTCTCCTTTGATGTTCAATGGAGGGTTCGGAATCTTCCTCCAAGTTAATCTTGTGCATGCAAAATGCGGGCTTATTCCCCAAATGTCCGCTAAAGTCCACCCAATAGATTTCTTCCTCTTGTGGAGCACCGCCAATGTAGAGTCAACCTGTACATTAGTCAAACAAGAGGAAAGAATAACCGGTAAAGTAGAACAAGGACCAAGGAATACCTAAGATGTGGAGGCAATGGCTTCAACTCCAAGATAGGAGACTTTTCAATTGTAGGCTTTGTAGGAGGAGTTTTCCTATTCTCAAGATCCAAGGAAAGTTTCCGGGGTGCATAGTTGTACGACCCCATTCCTTGCAAAGAATTAACACATTCCATGAAGCCATCCATACCGTCATCATAAAGATTGAGCAAGACGGCCTCCAACATATCACCTACATTAATCGTGGCACTTGTATCATCAATAATCACATCGGTCACCAAGTCCACGAAAGAACACACTTCATTGTTATTTGGTTGCCACATAGATTTGCACACGTGACAACCCACCTTTTCATCACCCACCCAAAAAGTGATTTCTCCAGCTTCCACATCAACAAGAGCCTTCCCCGTAGTAAGGACAGGTCTTCCAAGAATAATCGGCACCTCATAGGCCACTTCATAATCAAGAATAACAAAATCCGCCGGGAGAATAAACTTATCAACACGAGCCAATACATCTTCAATCACCCCCCAACGGTCTCTTCATTGTACGATCGGTCATTTGTAATCTCATAGAAGTGGGCCTTGGTTTCCTAATTCCCAAGGTCTTGAAACTGAATAGGGCATCAAATTTATACTCCCCCCAAGATCACAAAGAGCTTTAGCAAACTCGGCACTTCCAATGGTACAAGGGATTGTGAAAGCGCCGGGATCTTCCAATTTATGAGCCATCAAATGCACAATTGCACTCGCTTGATGAGTGACTTTTATAGTTTCGAAATTCATCGACCGCTTCTTTGGCACCAAGTCCTTCATAAACTTTGCATAACCGGGAATTTGCTCCGATGCTTCAAGTAATGGCACATTTATCGAGAGACTCTTCATCATAACAATGAACATTTTGAATTGATTCTCACCATTTTTCTCAGCAGGCCTTTGAGGATATGGAGGAGGTGGCTTAGGCAATGGTGCCTTAGCCTTTTGCACTACCGGTTCCGATATGTCAATCACATGCTCCCTAGATGGGTTCACTTCCTCTTGAGTCTCTTACAGCGTGTCATCAATATCAATCCAAACTTCATCATTTGCTTGCACTACATTTGTCGGGATCTCCTCTTCTTGTACCACTTGCTCATCATCCACAAGTTGCCTTTGACTTGAGGTGGGTGCATTCGCACCTTTTCCACTTCTTGTAGTAACGGCCATGGAATGCCCCGTATTGTTCTCACCTTTCAGATTCACAACCGTATCACTTAGTAGGCCCCCTTAGGACGAGAATTTAACGCTTGAGAGATTTGCCCCATTTGTACTTCTAAGTTGCGAATTGATGTGCTGTGTGAAGCAAGTTGGGCATTAGAATCGGCATTCTTCTTCATCATTTGCTTGAACATGTTCTCAATACAGCCATTTCATTATTGGAAGAACTAGGACCATGGGAAGGATAAGAGGGTGGGTTGCTCGATTGTTGATAGATTGGGGGCCTTTAAAAACCCGACCCTCGATTTTCTTGATTGTTATTCCACCCACCTTGATTGTTGCCTCCCTAATTGCCTTGGTTATTATGGTTATACCAATTCCCTTGATTATTTCTTCCACTCCAATTGCCTTGATTGTTGTTTTTATTCCAATTGCTTTGATTGTCAGAATTCCAATTGCCTTGATTATTTGAAGGTCTCCATTGTTGTTGACTAGGGCCTTGGAAATTGTTTTTTTGCCCTTGAAAGTTTTTCACATATTGGACCTCTTCTTCTTAATCATTATAAGAATCATCTTGATCAAATCCACTATCATCTTGCACAAAATTGTCCACTCTTTGTTGCACTTGTGGACTTCTTGTTCTTCTCTTGTTCACCATCATATTTACTCCCTCCATTGCATTGACTTGCCTCGGGTGTTTCACTTGTTGAAGTTGAGCCTTTGCCAATTGTTTCATGGTGGTTGTCAACTCGGCTATGGCTTGACCATGGTCATGCAACTCTTTGTGAAGAAGAATCACATTGGACTCACCTTGTGGAACATTGACCCGAGATTTTCACGCCGATGAAGTATCCGCCATTTCATCCAAAATATGACACGCCTCCGCATAAAGCATAGTCATGAAGTTCCCACAAGCAATTTGATTCACTACATATTGGTTGATTGTATTGATCCCCGATAGAAAGTTTGTTAAATCATGTTCTCCGTCATATCATTGTTGGGGCACTCTTTCACCATTGTACTATACCTTTACCATATCTCGTGTAGTGGTTCATTGGGATCTTTCTTGAATGCTAGAATTTCATCCCGAAGAATAGCCATGTGCCTAGGAGAGAAGTACTTAGAAATAAATTTCTTCCCTAGTTCATCCCAAGTATGCACGGAATGATTTGGTAAACGTTCCAACCAATCTAATGCTTTCCCCCTTAGAAAGAAGGGAAAAAGCCTTACCCTCAAGGCATCCTCAGAAATATTTGTTTGTGTGCTCCCCCAACACGTATCGACGAACCCCTTCAAATGTTTATATGCATTTTGACCTGATGAATCAATGAAGAACCCTCGTTGCTCGTACAAAGTGAGCATCACATTGGTTATTTGGAAGTTGCCCGCCCAAATATGGGGAGGGACTATAGCACTTGCATACCCTTCTTTCGGCAACACCCAGTGTCAAGCTGCTCTTTGTGGAGGTGGGGGTGGAGCGGGAACATTGTCTTGAGGCGCTCGAACTCGTCTATTGGCTTGAGGTTCAAGAGGGACCTCATCCATTTGATCATCCTCAATGTCTACATCCCCCAAAGCTATGTTTCCGAGCTCATTGTTTGCCATGATTGCACCTACAGTAACTCACACGTTAGTAACAAGGAAGGATGCTAGTTAATTAGTTATTCTCTTAATCGTAATTTTAGTTAGTAGAATTAATCAAACAAAAACCACCTTGAAATTGTTCTTGACTCGATAAACTAGAAATTGCTTAATTTAGTTGATAATTGATCACAAGTCCTCGTGGGAACGGTACTCTACTCACTCTTTATTACTTGATTGACCGCGTATACTTGCGTGTGCGATTTAGGGCAACAAGTTTTTGGCGCACTTCGAAATTAATTATTTCACTAGATCAAGATTTTACTACCTATCAAGTCAAGTTTTTAGTATAATTTAGTATGTTTTTACTTGTGTTAAATGGCATCTTTTAAAAAGAATTGGTCGAATATTGGTTATTCTTATTTTGGTGATCCTTGTATATATTATAGAGGACCGCACTTGTGGCCAAATTGTGAGAATATTTCGGGAGCGAGTTGGGTGCACCATCTCAATATTTTGCGTGGAATATTTATAATGTGTGTGGTGGTCAAGGTGGCCGTTGGGATGACTGTCCTAATTCTTTTCATCCTTCTCTGAGCTCTTCTAATGATGTTTCTAATAATATTTGTAATTTTGATAGGAGCAATGAAGTGGAGGATATGGAATGTGTATCCCGTATTATGGACATGGTAAGGCAAGTAGATGAGCAACAAGAAGAAAATCAAGAAGCTATAAAAAAAAATTAGTGCAGCAATCATGATGATGAATGCCAAGGAGGAAGAATTGGTTGAAGAGAGCGAGTTCCCACAAGAAGATAATGTTAAAAAAGTTGATATCATGAGCCAATCTTGGCTAGTGGAACAAGCTCAAGTAATAAAATTTCATGGTTTTCTCCATGATGGTCTTTCAAATATGGCAAAACATCTGATAGAAGGAAGAACTGAGGTCAGACAAGAGATAGACCAATTTGGCTCAGATATCCATGACCTGCAGGCTCAATTGAATGAAAAGGTTGAGGTGTCTGATGCCCAACAAATAAATACTGTGGATACTAGCTAGCTTGTGGAGCATAAAGAGGAGTTCCAATCATTCGACCAAATTCTTTGTGATGATGCCAAGGTTGAGGAAGTGTACAAACGCGAGGATGTCAAAAGAGAAGCGATTTTAGAATTGGAGTGTATTGAACCTCATTCTAACCATTTTTCAACATTTTTTTGGGATGATGACATGGGAATCGATCCTTTCGATCCTATGGAGGAGTCAAGGAATGACGAACAAAGTGCATACATTCTGAAATTTGCGATACCAAAGAGATAAAATGACGTTTCTCACTTAAAGGCCAAGAAGTGCAAAATTCGGCAATATTTTCTTGATTCTTTTGTATTCATAGCACCACACCAGAACTATAATCACAAGCTTGACTCATATTTGGGGATACAAATTATATCTTCAAGGTGGAAGAAAAAATGGTGAAGTTGGTGTAAGTCGGGTCGTGACATTAAATTAGGCACTTGCTGGGAGGTAACCCAGCCTGTATTTTATTTTTAATTTTAATTTTATTTTTATAGTGTCACACTTCGTTTTGTTTTTGTTTGCAAATTAGGGGAAGTATGAGTACCCGAAGTTGAAGATGAGGAACATGTTTGAGCTTATGTGTGGGTTCGTCCCGACCCTTAATATTGAGGATCATGTTTCTAGCTAGGCCCTAGAGGGTCTCAGGGTGTTTTTGATACCCACTCTGCTTTTAATCTTGCTTATTTTTGTTTTTGCGATATTGTGCAACTGAGGACAGTGCACATTCTTAAGGGGGTGGGGTGTTAGACTTTAATTTTTGTGGCATGTGCTTAATTGCTAGTAATATATTTATAATTGCATGATCACACTTATGTCCATTGTAATTGTATAATTGTAGTCATTTTTCTTAAGGGCTTAATCCCGTGTTTTCTTTAAACCACGGTTCTTTCCCGAGATGCCATTTTCTTGAACCGGGTATTTTAGATAGTGTTTTTTTCTAATCATTATGGATTTTTCCCGATGATGAATTACCTAGACAGACTTCTTGAGGGACAAAAGTCTAAAGAAAAATACAAAAAGATTTTTTTTTTCTTTTTGAACTGATAATAGAATGGGAAGAACTTGACTATCAATGTTGTTGACATGTTTTATATTGAGGCTTAGGTCCGGGGCATTTGAGCAGAGTACTTTCATCATGATCTTTATTTTACATGCCTTGATAATATGTGTGGTTTTCTTTTGACGCTCAAGCTCATTTGCTGACTCTTGTGATTACTTCCTAATTGTTAGAATTGTTATAATGATTATGCTTAGTTGTTTAACTTGAGAATCGGGCCTGAGCCGTCCGGATTGAATCATGTGCATTGTGTGATGTGAGGTCTTGATTACATTATGTGCTATACTGTATTGGTCTAGAACTTTCCCCCTGTGTTAGTTGAAGCGAAATAAGTAAGCTTTTTGAGTCTAAGAGATGATGTAGGCATTTCTTTGATTGTCCATTGAGCTTGCATGCCACCATAAATAAAATTATCCTTAGATAGCCCATTTGAGCCTATAAACCTTTTCTTTGGCACCCAAATTACAAGCTGATTCCCTTTTTGTTCTTAGCAACATTTCTTGAACCTTTACCTCCGAAAGTCCTTAAGTCGCTAGAAGAGTAAGGTGAGAGTTGAGGTAGCTTTTGAGTGGAACCATAGAACGGCCAAAGGTGCATGTGTGTTTTGAAAGATCATTAGCTGGGCAACCTAAATGGCGAGAGTGTTGGAAAAAAAAAAGGCATAGAAAATACAAAAAAATAAAGAACAAAAAAAAAAAAAAAAGGAAATACACCTCCTATTCCTCTTATCCGGGCTAGTGAATGCTTAGTTGTGCTTAAAAAGAAAGGCCAAATTGTACATGGTTTCGTGGCATTGCTTTGATTGGTCATGAAGAGTGTGTATTTGAAAGTTAACTGTAGTGTATTAAAGTGCTTAGGAGGGTTAGTCACTATACCCAAGTATATCCTACCCATCCCTTAGCCTACATTACAACCTGCAAATACCTAACTGATCCTAGACTTTGCAAGCTTAGATTAGTAGAGACACACGCTACGGGCAAGTCTATGGTATGACTTCAAGATGCACATGAATTTAATTGAGAGAGTGAGCGAATTCTTTTGAGTTGTAAGTCCTTAAATTATACTTGAATGCATATTTGAGTGTGTGGACTAATTTCTATCTCTGATTTGTGGTAAGGGCACATGATTGACAAAGGATTGGGAAAGTCCAGGCACTTTGAGTTGGCACAATAAGTGAGTTATAGTAGGGAATGTATTGGAGTCATCTTTTGAGGTTAGGATGTTAGAAGAGTCACACAAATATTTTAGATAGTCTTGGCATGAGTAAAATTTTGAAGAAAGATGTCAATAATTTTGGATTCTAATCGTTAATATAAACCAATGTCATTGATGCTCGAGTATGTTTTAAAATGTGCTTCTTACCTATGCGCTTAATTTCAAGTTGCTCGAGGACGAGCAAAAGTTTAAGTGTGGGGTGGTGATAAAGCGTAAAAACTGCATGTTTTGAGTGTGTTTCTGTATTATTTCTTATGTGGATTGCGGGAGTTCACACTACTTTTGTAGTGAAGATATGCTCATAACGGGTTTCTTATGTGTAGGAACAAACTTGCACGGAAAAGGATCAAATGGGAGAAAAATTGGTGAAAAAGAGCTGAAGAGAAAAGTCCCGGACAGCGAAGCGAGGGCCACTTCGCCAGACCGGGACCGGAGCAAAAGAAACCAGAAAATTCTCGGACAGCAAAGCGTGGGTCACTTTGCCAGACCGGGATCGGAGCAGAAAAATAACAGCTTTTCCAATCCGAATTAGGAAAAGCCAATTTCGGCCCAACTAACCCTAAACCATATAAATATGATAGATAGCCACTTTTTATAGGAGGAAAAGACCCTGGGGAGGCAAGAACACACTTGGAAGCAGAGAGAATCCATAGCAGAGTTCAAAAACGGTGGAATTCATTTTGAGTTCTTCTTTTTCCCTTCTATTATTGATTTTTATGTATTCTTGGGAATTAATTGAGATTGGTACCATGACTATGCGTGGCTAAACTAGTTCATTCTAGGGTTATGGTTTTACATGAGTGTTGATATTCGGAGATTGATTTGATGATTTAATTTTTCATGTTGGGTTGTTTATTCATATCCTGAGCCTAATTATTTTACTACCTAGCTAACAGTAAAATACTATATATAAATCTTGTTGAACTTGAAATAGGTAATTCTTGATTGCAATAGGATTGAATAGAGTGTGATCTTCAACCTAGTCATTGGGGAATTGATTTATGAATACGAATAGAAATATACCTATTTGCCATGCTTAGCCAATTATGCAAGAGATGATTAATGCTTAGCCATTTAAGGTTTGATGGATTTGGTGTACTGATGATTGTTTGTGGATTATAACTCTAGTTTTATGTATTGAAGCATTTTTGGATGAATTAACTATTGCATCTATAGTCACTTATTCATGTAATCGAGAGAGGCATAGCTTGTGATATCTTTGCATTATACTGTTGGTTGAGTTCATAGATTCTTCTAAGTAATCGAAAGAGGATAATTGAATCGTTGATTAAACCTAGTTAGGAGAACAATCGAAAGAGGTTTTCCTAAAGACCAATCCGTTACCCATTCTTGCATATCTTCACGTGCTTAAATTAGTTCATCTTGTGAGGTTAAGACTTAATCGAGAGAGGAGTTTTTGCTGAATGTTTAAACTAATAATTGAGTGAATTTGAGAGACTCACTTGAACATTAGAAGTGAATTATCTAGAGTTAGATCCTGAGCAATTATCTTGCACCTATCCTATCAAAACCCTGTCTTCTCCCATTGATAACCTTCCTTGTTTATTCCTTTTTTCGGTGGTCATTAGTCAATAGCTTTGGATTCTTAGTTAATTTTAGTTAGACATTTTATAAATTGCAACTGTTGATCATCTTGGATAACAACCAAGCCAGAAACTACGAGAATATTGTTTAAATTCAATCCCTGTGGATAAAAAATTATACTATACTATATTTGATTAGCGAGTAGAATTTAAGTGTGTTTTGCACATGGCAAATTTTGGTGTCGTTGCCCGGAATTGGCAATCAATAGTGTTGGAAATAGTTTGTAGTGCTAATTTAGGATTGTTTTCCTTTTTATTTCTAGTTTCTCTTTATACGTTTGGTGTTCTTTGACTGTGCGCAGGTTACAGGTTAAGATTGGTGCGTGACTCGAGCTTATGCGAAAGAAGTGCTATCATACGAGCCCGAGATAGAAAAGCAACTGTGACAGTTGAGGAAGGAAAGAGAACTCACCGAGACATTAGAAAAATGTTGGGCAATCCTCAACCAAAGAAACTATGGCTGGAAATGGTGATGATAATGTAGATTTGGTTGCAATAGAGGCCGCTCAACAACGAGAAAAAGCTGCATGTGATGCTGAGGAAGCAGCTATTAGAGATGCACAGATTATCTATAAAGAAGAGAAGGGTTAGAAAATTGCTCAAAATCAACCCTTGACTACAGACCAGTTCAGAAAAATAGCTCCCATGCTTGGGAGATCACTGAGCGATTATGTTAGACCGATCTATAATCAAGGCTTATCAAGTGTTAGACCACCTTCAATTGTAGCTAACAATTTCAAGTTGAAGCAAGGGTTGCTTCAAACCATTTAGAATTGTTGTGTTTCTAGAGAAAAGATGAACGAAGATCCAAACACATATCTAATGGACTTCGAGTAGATAATGAACACCTTTCAATACAATGGGGTGTCACAAGATGCAGTGTAGTTAAGTACATTCCCCTTTTCACTTAAGGATGATGCAAAGCAGTGGCTTCGAAACTTGCCCAAGGGATCAATTAGAACATGGGAGGAGATGACCAGAAAATTCCTTGATAAATATTTCTCCTCAGCTAAGACGGGCAAAGTTTAGAAGAGAAATCCATAAATTCTGCCAGAAAAAGATAGAAACTATTTTTAGAGCATGAGAGAGGTTTAAGGAGATTGTTAGAAAGTGTCAACATAGTGGAATTGAACTCTAGATACAACCCCAAGACTTTTGGGATGGATTGACACCGGCCTCGCGTAGAACATTGAGCAACGTGATCGGAGGCCCTTTGATGAAGAAGACTCTAGAGGAGATAGTTACAATTCTTGATGAGTTATCTGAAGATGCTAATCAATGGCCCTCGAAGAGTGCTGAAAGAAGAAGATCAACTAGTGTTCACCAATTTGATGCTAATACATCTGTGCAGGTAAAACTTGATGCTATGGCTAAAGAAATACGGACGATCTTAGCCTTGAAAAAAAATGAGCCTCACGCAGCTTGTGAAATATGTGGAAGAGGACACCCTACTCATGAGTGTCAAGCCTCAACTGAGAAAGTGAATGTTGTGGGAAATTATAATTTTAATGCAATGGGTCAGAAGCACCCTAGTTTTCATGGAGTTCACCTGGGGGTACCGCTAATGCATGGCAACAAAATAACCCAGATTTCAGGGACAAGGAGCTCCTGGTCTTATGAATCACCAGATGCAGCAGTTTCAGCCTCAACATGCCAATCAGCCTGGTCTTGAAGATCTCATGAAGGCCTTCATTGTGAAAACTGATGGAAGATTTGAAGTACAAGGGGCAGCAATTCAAAATTTAGAGAAGCAAGTGGGACAGATTACAACAATATTATCTAAGTGCGTTCCAGGGACTCTCCATGCTAATACTAAGAAATCCCAAAGAAATAGTGAATATTGAAACCTTGAGAAGTGGGCAAGTGCTGAAAGATCCCACCCCAATCCAAAAAGATGTGACACTTGAAAAAAAAAAGTAGGGAGCAGCTGAAAAATGACGATGAGAAGAAGAAGAAAGGCCCAATGAAAGTTGAGAAAAAGAAGAAGGAAGAAAAATCGAGAAGGGCGGAACATGAGGAGAGCAAGCATATGCCTGCGCTACCTTTCCCTCAAAAACTATGTAGAGAAAAGCTGGAGAAGCAGTTTGAGAGATTTCTAGATGTGCTGAAATAGGTTCTTGTAAACTTACCATTCACAGAAGTGTTCTCACAAATGCCTTCTTATGCTAAATTCCTGAAAGAGATCCTTATGAAGAAGAGGAAAATAGAGGAGACCTTAGTGGTCAAGCTCACAGAGCATTGCAATGTGATATTGCAAAATAAACTCCCACAAAAGCGTGGAGATCCGGGGAGGTTTACTATACCTTGCTCTTTAGGAACTATCAATTTTGATAAGTCTTTATGTGATTCTGATGCCTCAATTAATTTAATGCCTATATCTATTTACAGGAAACTAGAGAAGGAGATTGGAGAGATAAGGTCAGCACCAATATCTTTGCAGCTGGCAGACCAAACGACTTTAATACCCTAGGGGATAGTGGAAAGTGTGTTAGTGCGGGTGGATAAGTTCGCATTTCCTGTGGATTTTATAGTTGTGAATATGAAGGAAAATATGGAGGTGTCCCTCATCCTAGGAAGACCATTCTTACTGACGAGCAAAGCAATATTAGACATACATGAGATAAAAATCATGCTTAGAGTGGGTAAGGAGACTATGACTTTCAAGATAGATGTAGAAAAAGGGGTGCAAAACGGAAAACCAGCTGCAAGTGTTGAGTGGAAAGTGAAGGGCTCGAAAGAGAAGGTTGCGGTGAGTGAGAAATATAAGTGTGGGGTGTACCCAAAAAAAGGCTGAGAAAAAGTTATCTGCATGAATGTGTGCATTAGTTCGGGCGCGAGTAATGGCGCCTGACTTCGACTCGGACCCCGACTAGATATTCAGGGAAGTTTTTTCTACCTTTCGCTTTTTGATTATGTGTCATGGGGACATGCCACAACTAAAGTGTGGGGTGGGGGATATTTATATGTATGTATGTATATTAGTTTTTTTTGTTAGTTGTAGTAGTTGGAGATAGAAAAAATTAAAAAAAATCATAAAATTTTTAAAATGTTCGATTTTTCCCGACGATGGATATCATCGACAGGTTTCTTAAGAGATTAAAGTCGAAAGAAAACAGAAAAAAGATTTTCTTTTGTTAGGTAGTATAATAATTCCCCCTTGGTTTTTCTTTGTGACGCGGTTCTTTTCCAAGGGTTTTGTTTGAATCGGGCGTAGTTAGTTTTATTTTTTTAGGAGTAGGTTACCTTGTGCTCTGATTTGAATTGAAAGAAATATCTTTTGACTTTATTATTCCTTGAGAATAGTGAGTTCTTTAGTGTGACACTTCAGCTCAGTTTTTGACTCTTGTATAAGTACCTTAAAGTGTATGATCTTAACTTTGCTTAACCGCTTTGACTGGAGTGTCTTGATAGTTTTATCCTGAGTGAGTTATGTGCCATGTGTGTGTGAGGTTTTTGTGTTATTCTGTGCATTGCATTTGGTGTCTTGAACTTGCCCCGTGTGTTTGCAAAGCTAAATAGTAGTTTTGTTCAGTCTTGGAAGAGATATAAGCATTTCTTTGTTGAGCCAAATACTAACCCCTTTGAGCCTGTAATCCTATTCTTTGGCAACCACATTACCAGCCTTACCCATTTGGTTGAATAAACCATCAATTTCAACCTTGTACCTCTCGTGAGCACTTGAATTTGTCATGAACTTTGTAAAAGTTGAAGTGTGGGGTGGTTGGTTTGGTTTTTGAGTGGAACTATTAAACTAAGGAGAAAGGTGCACTGTTTTGAAAAAGTAAGAACCACTTGAATTGTATAAGAAAAGAAAAAAAAAATATAGTTGTAGGGTTGTGAAAATTGTTCCTTGATTGTGGTAACTTTTGATGAAATTGTGCTTAAAGAAGTAGGGAGTTAATGTATATTGATATGAAGGTGGAGTTATAGTCGGGCATAAGTGTGGGGTTTTGAACGATTAATTGTATGTATTAAAGTGCTTAGGAAGGTGTAGTCACTCTATATCTAAAATCCTACCCATTCCGCATCCTACATTACAAAAAATTAAAGTCCTACTTGATCATTGACTGAATAAGCTCAATTAGTAGAGTATTACACTACAGGCAAGCCTATGGTACGTCTTTTGTGGCATAAAAATATTTTTTTCTGAGAGTGAGCGAATTTTTTCTATTTTGAGTTCCTAATTGTTCTTAAATGTATTGTGTGTGGAACTACTTTCTATTGCTGTGTGAGGGCACTTGATTCACAAAGGAAAGGTAATGTCGTTGACCTCTATGTTAGAGTAGGTGAGTGGGTTATAGGAATGCGTGGTGCTTTTGAGTCAAATCTTGAGGCAAGGATGTTACAGTATTGTGCTTAATCTGTTTTAAATATTCTTTGTGTGATAAGTTATGAGAGTTGTTGAAAACGGTCGTGTCTATATAAAGTGTAGTTTGATTGCTCGAGGACGAGCAATGGTTTAAGTGAGGGGTGTTGATGGTTGGGTATAATTACGTGTTTTAGTCGATTATTGCACTCTAATTCACTGCCCTTTATTTGTGTGTGAGCTTTATTTGGAACTGTTTTGCACTTATTGTGTGCTTTATGCCTTGTAGGAGTCATTCCGAGCAATGAGATATTGTGGTGCTAATTCAAGCTATTTAGATATTTGAAGTCTGAGTAAAAGCCCAAAAGATTAAGACGGGATCACGTTCGGGGATCGAGAACCACGTCTGGACTTCAAAAATTAAGAAAAAAAGAGCACTTAGAGAAAATTGCACTACTGCGGCGCATGGGCCGGTGCGTGGTGTGCCTCAGCTGTGTATTTGGGCAGCCTGTTGAATTGTGATGCTCTCTGGATTTCTCCACTAAAGCCCTGCATGGCGTGCCGCCCCATGCGGCGCGCCTGTGTGATTTTTACAGAGCCAATGTCCTATTTCGGCTAGGAGAAGGTGGTTTTGTCTGGGCCCGACCCTGCTTGATATAATATATGGGAAAATGTTATTTCCAGGATATTTGACATACTTTGGACCTAAGGAGGCTAAGAAGGAGGTGGAAGAATACAAGCACAATGATTTCATCATTCCTTCCTCACTCAAGACCCGAGTTTGGATCGAATCTATATTTTCCTATACTTTAATTTTATTCGTGATGAATTGCTCCATATCTATGGAGTAGTTCCATTTTAGGGTTTTATAGATTTGGTGTATTAATGATTGTTTGTGGATTATAACTCTAGTTTTATATATTGAAGCATTTTTGGATGAATTAACTGTTGCATCTATAGTCGCTTATTCATGTAATCGAGAGAGGCATAGCTTGTGATATCTTTGCATTATACTGTTGGTTGAGTTCATAGATTCTTCTAAGTAATCGAAAGTGACTAGTTGAATCGTTGATTAAACCTAGTTAGGAGAATAATCGAAAGAGGTTTTCCTAAAGACCAATCCGTTATGCACTCTTGCATATCTTCACGTGCTTAAATTGGTTCATCTTGTGAGGTTAAGACTTAATCGAGAGAGGAGTTTTTGTTGAACGTTTGAACTAATAATTGTGTAAATTCGAGAGACTCACTTGAACATTAGAAGTGAATTATGTAGGGTTAGATCCCGAGTAATTATCTTACCCTTATCCTATCAAAACTCTATCTTCATCCATTGATAACCTTCCTTGCTTATTCCTTGTTTCGGTTGTCATTAGTCAATAGCATTAGATTCTTAGTTAATGTTAGTTAGGCATCTTATAAATAGCAACTGATCATCTTGGATAGTAACCAAGCTAGAAACTACGAGAATACTATTCAAATTCAATCTCTGTAGATACGATATTATACTATACTATATACGATTAGCGAGCATAATTTAAGTGTGTGTTTTACGCGCGTCAAATGATCTATTTATTACTGAATAACTACATGGAAATAAATATTGGCCTACTTACTACGAAGTCAATTTCATATGTCGCTCGTATCTTAAAATTAATAATCTAACTCTATTAGTCCATAAACCTGTTAAAGATGATGCAGTACTCCCAATATTTTGAGAAGTTAGATATCTTTGTTTTTCGAGGGATGTTTGGCACTATTTTTTTTCTTTTTAAATTTGTCGTGTAGTCAATGTCCAATATACGAGGACGCTTTAATTGGTAATGAAGTTATTGTATCGCTTAAATTAATCGTCTGTTTCCGAAGTTATTGTATCTCACTTATTTCTTTATAATATATAGACGATGTTAAACTTATGTATATTTTATTGTAACGTTTGATTACTCTGACCTGACCATTTGTGGACATTGCTAAAAGTTTATAGGAAAATACATGCATTTCTCAATTCTAATCATCATACGAAATCAGAACCAACAGCAGCTTTAAGGTTTTTGTTATCCTTTCATGGCACACTCATTATCAACAAGAAAAAACGATTCCTCCGTGATACTTCCATTGACATTATGCATAGTGGAACATAACTCAAAGCAAAGTTTGATTTTCAAGGGCATAATATTCCAATATTTACTTCTCTAGCAAACGAAAGTGTTGGTTTAGAAAAATCCAGAATCTTCCAAAACCTAGAACACAACCACGTAAAATTGGATATGAAGAGGAAGGAAAAGGCTCAAAAAGCATATTAAAAACTTTGCGTAAAAGAGAACGTAATCACTTACCTAAAGATCGTTTTGAGATGTTTGCTTCGAAAGACCCGAAAATATTGACTTGGTGACACGAATGCACGAAGATGTGATAATAGTGGGCGACAATTTATAAACATAGCAGCATAAATAGAATTGCCAATACACTCATTAAACTGTCCATGAATATTCCAAATCCCCAAACATTAATCAACCAAAATCAACATTATTCAGTAACCAAACACATAACCGTAGTACTAAACCGAACTTGCTAAACATATGCGAACATATGGTAAAAGAAACTAAATTTACGAGACAAGAGGTTAAGAATAAAAACTAAAAATAAAATAAGAAAGGTAAATTATCATTATATCTGTATAGGGTCGGATACAATCGAGCACACAATGAAAATCGGTCTCGAATACAGTCAGGAAAGTTTGAGATCGGACATCATTGGATCGGAGCCAGAGCGGTCGCAATAAGGCGGTCGAGACCGGTCTGGGTAAAGGCATTTTATGATAAAAGTATCAGTTTCGTATAACGGAAAGGCCGGAAATCTCGTGGTATACAGATATCTCGGCGGGAATCACGGCTCCAATCATCAGAGACGTTAGACCAGTATTTTTTAGGGATAATTCATCCTATAATTAAGTTAATTCATCCTGGAATCAAGTCTTTTACTATATGTAGAATTCCTTTCTTCCCTATAAAGGGGTACTTGGTTTCATTGTACAGAAAGATATACGTTACCAGCAATACTAATTCTCAATTTCTGTCTATCTCTCGCCTAAGCTATTTATTTTTTTCACTACAAATTACTCCATAACGGAAAATTCACTCAGCCTCAACGGCTTGGTTATTCTCTTATCTATTTAAGTATATCTTTACTCATTGTTACATTTTTTATTGTGTCAAATCATTTCACGTATCCTTAATACCATGTATAAATTCAATTGTTACTCGTATCTTAGGGTAAACAGTTTGGCGCCCACCGTGGGGCTAAGGATAATAGTGAACATTTGGTACAATTTTCTGTCACACACTATTTTACGCTTGTTCTTTGCAGAATTTTCTGTTTTTCAGATTACAATATAGTCATGTCGCGCACACTTCCCATCAACGACGAGTTCAACCACCAAGGCGAAAACAACATAATGCTCGGTAACGAGGTTCCGATCGACGCTAACTCTCAAATGGCGGTCGACGTTGATCAGACCTCTGGCCCGTCGAACAGCGTCGAGGAGAACACCATTCAAGGATTAAAAATAATGAAGGGGACGAAATCAGCCTCAAAATGATATTCGACATGTTGCAAGCCCAACAAATAGCCATCGCTCAATCACAAAGTCGCAGTCAGATTCCGGACAGGGTCGAAGCCGTTTCTTCTCGAGGGATAGCTCCTTAAAATGAACCAATCACAGCACAACCAGACGAAAGCGGTTCGGGAGTGAACTCCGGAATCATAAAGATGCTCGAGGAGCTGACTAAGCGAGTCGACTCGGGTAAAAAAAAGATTGAAGCTAACGACAAGAAAGTGGAAACGTATAATTCGAGGGTAGACCAGATCCCAGGAGCACTCCCGCTGTTGAAAGGCTTGGACTCAAAGAAGTTCGTACAAAAGCCTTTCCCGTCAAGCGCTGCTCCGAAACCTATACCAAAAAAGTTCCGCATGCCGGAAATCCCCAAATACAACGGGACATCGGATCCGAATGAACACGTAACGGCATACACATGTGCCATAAAAGGGAACGATCTCGAAGATGATGAAATTGAGTCCGTCCGTTTGAAAAAATTGGGGGAGACCCTGTCCAAGGGAGCAATGACGTGGTATCACAACTTACCACCAAACTCCATCGACTCCTTCGCCATGCTCACAGATACCTTCGTCAAGGCCCATGCAGGTGCCATTAAGGTCGAAACAAGGAAGTCAGATTTGTTCAAAGTCAGGCAAAGAGACAACGAGATGCTGAGAGAGTTTGTGTCGCGCTTTCAAATGGAGTGAATGGATTTACCACCGGTCACCGATGATTGGGCCGTACAGGCCTGTACTCAGGGGCTCAATGCCCGAAGCTCAACAGCTTCTCAACAGCTCAAGCAAAGTTTGATTGAATACACGGCTGTCACTTGGGCGGACATACACAACCGGCATCAGTCAAAGATCAGGGTAGAAGATGACCAGCTCGAGAGTCCCCTCGGGGTCCGCTTACCCTATCAGAACTTATGATCGGAGTCTAAGAGATAATTATCGAGAGTCGAGGTCAAACCGAGACAGACACCGACCGTACCCAGGCGATCGAAGAACCATCTCGGAGGGACACAAATCCCCGAGACAGGAGAGAAAGTACGATCCCAGTCAAAGAAACCGGGAACCATTACCGAAAAACAACTTCGAAAGAACTGCTAATCATCGAGAAGCGCCCCGACTGTCCGAGTACAACTTTAACGTCGATTCAGCAACTCTTGTGTCCGCCATTGGTCGCATTAAAGATACCAAATGGCCTCGGCCGCTGTAATCGGACCCGGCCAAAAGAGATCCCAACCTAATATGTAAATATCATGGTACACATGGACACAGAACGGAAGATTGTCGGCAGCTGAGAGAGGAGGTAGCCTGGTTGCTCGAAAACGGGCATCTTCAGGAATTCTTAAGCAATCGGGCCAAGAACCATTACGAAAACAGAAACAGACCAGCAAATCAAGAAGAGTCGCAGCACACAATTAACATGATAATCGGAGGGGTAGGTGCACCCCAAGGCCCAGTGTTGAAGCGCACTAAAATATCCATCACCCGGGAAAAACGTACTCGGGATTACGCAGCAGAGGGAGCCTTATACTTTAGCGATAAAGATACAGAAGGGATTGCACAACCCCATAACGATGCCTTGGTGATATCGATGCTGGTGCACAAAACCCGAGTGAAGCGTGTGCTTATCGAGCCCGGAAGCTCAGCTAATATAATTCGGTCTTGGGTCATCGAACAACTGGGATTATCAAACCAGATTATCTCCGAAGTTCGGGTCCTCAACGGTTTTAACATGGATTCAGAAACGACAGAAGGTGAAATAACACTGATGGTGGATATCGCTGGTACTGTCCGGGCAACGAAATTCTGCGTGATCAAAGGCGACATGAGATACAACGCCTTGCTCGGGAGGCCTTGGATCCACGACATCAGAGCCGTACCTTCAACATTGCATCAAATATTGAAATTCCCATCGGCTAATAGGGTCGTCACCATTTATGGAGAACAACATGCTGCGAGGGAAATGTTCACAGTAGAAGAGGCAGCGTCAAAGCCGACCGCTCTTTCCCAGAAGACCCAATAGCAATCAGAGAGGCCACCCTCAACAAACGAGGGTGAGCAGGATCAACTTGACGTTGATAATTACGGGATCCCCCGATCATTTATTGCTCCCGACGAGTCCGACGCAACCAAATCGACAGTCGAAGAGCTCGAACAAATTTCAATCCGCAGTGATGCACCCGATCAAAAGGTATACCTGGGCTCGGGCTTAAACTCCGAGCTCAGGGCCAAATTAATTAATTTCCTTTCAGCTAATGAAAATTCCTTTTCTTGGTCCCATCTAGACATGACAGGCATACCGCCGGAAATTGCAATTCACAAGCTAAGCGTTGACCCAAAATTCTGGCCGATCAAGCAAAAGAGGAGGCCTCAGTCCGAAGCCAAACAAGCCTTCATCAAAGACGAGGTAACTAAACTTTTGAATATAGGATCCATTCGGGAAGTTAAGTACCCAGAATGGTTAGCTAATGTAGTCATAGTTCCTAAGAAGGGAAATAAGCTTAGAATGTATATAGACTATAAAGATCTAAACAAGGCATGCCCCAAAGACTCTTTCCCCTTGCCCAACATCGATCGCATGATCGCTGCTACCGCTGGCCACGAGACTCTTAGTTTTCTCGATGCCTACTCTGGGTATAAACAGATATAAATGGATAAGGATGATCAAGAAAAAACATCCTTCATCACAAGTATAGCACTTATTGCTATAATGTGATGCCTTTCGGGCTGAAAAACACAGGGGCTACTTACCAACGCCTAGTAAATAAGATGTTCGAGAAACAACTAGGGGTAACAATGGAAGTTTATATCGGTGACATGTTAGTTAAGTCCCTGCAAGCAGAGGACCATTTAAGCCATTTGCAGGAAACATTCGACGTCCTGAAAAGATACAACATGAAATTGAATCCGGAGAAGTGTGCATTCGGAGTAGGCTCAGGGAAATTCCTTGGTTTTATGGTCTCGAACCGGGGAATAGAAATCAACCCCGATAAAATCAAAGCCATCGAAGACATAACGATCGTCGACAGCATAAAAGCTGTACAGAAATTGACAGGCCGGATAACAGCACTAGGTCGATTCATATCGAGGTCATCCGACAGGAGCCATCAGTTCTTCAACCTGCTGAAGAAAAAGAACGAATTCTCATGGGGGTCTGAATGCCAACACGCATTGGAAGAACTTAAAAGGTATCTCTCTAGCCTGCCTTTACTACATACGCCAAAAGCAGGTGAACAGCTGTACATTTACCTTGCTGTGTCGGAGATAGCAGTGAGCGTGGTCCTGGTTTGAGAAGAACAAGGTACACAATTTCCCATTTACTACGTCAGTAGGACACTAGGAGAGGCCGAAACTAGGTACCCACACCTAGAAAAGTTAGCACTTGCATTGTTGAGTGCCTCTAGAAAGTTGAAGCCGTACTTCCAGTGTCACCCCATATGCCTAGTGACAACTTATCCACTAAGGAACGTTATGCACAAACCTGAGCTATCAGGTCGATTGGCCAAGTGGGCCATCAAAATAAGCGGGTACGATATCGAATATCAGCCTCGAACCTCGATCAAGTCTCAAGTACTGGCTGATTTTGTCGTCGACGTCACGCTGTCGCTCATCCCCGAGGTCGAGAAAGAGCTCATGACCAAATCGGGGACTCCTTCGGGAGTGTGGACTTTGTTCACAGGCAGCGCCTCAAATTCGAAGGGGTCGGGGCTGGGCATCGTACTCAAACCTCCGACCGGGAATACGATTCGGCAGTCTATTAAAAATATAAAGCTGACTAACAATGAAGCAGAATATGAGGCTATGATTGCAGGTTTAGAGTTGGCCAAAAACCTAGGAGCAGAAGTGATCGAGGCCAAATGCGACTCCCTCCTCGTAGTCAACCAAGTAAATAGAACATTCGAGGTCAGAGAAGGGCGTATGCAAAGATACGTGGACAAACTTCAGGTCACGCTACACAAGTTTAAGGAGTGGACTTTACAGCACATACCTCGAGAACAAAATAGTGAAGCCGATGCACTCGCCAATTTAGGCTCGTCGGTCGAGGATGAAGAAATCGACTCTGAAAAGGTCGTGCAGTTACTGAGGTCGGTAGTGGAGCAAGGCCATTCCGAAGTCAACTCAACAAGCTTGACCTGGGATTGGAGAAATAAATACATGGAATATCTTAGTTCAGGCAAGTTGCCATCTCCCAAGGAATCAAGGGCGTTACGCACAAAGGCGGCCCGAATCTATTTGGCCAACGATGGAACTTTATACAGAAGAACATTCGGAGGTCCTCTTGCCATATGCCTTGGACCTGGAGACACCGAGTACATCTTAAAAGAAATACACGAACAAACCTGCGGCAATCATTCCGGTTCCGATTCGTTGGTTCAAACAACAATTCGGGCCGTCTATTATTGGAACTACATGGAAAGAGATGCGAAGGAGTTTGTACGCAAGTGCAGCAAATGCCAAAGACATGCACCAATGATCCACCAGCCCGGAGAGACGTTGCATTCAGTCTTATCGCCATGGCCATTTATGAAGTGGGGTATGGATATCGTCGGTCCCCTCCCTCGGGCACCAGGTAAAGCTAAATTTATCCTTTTTATGACTGACTACTTTTCTAAGTGGGTGGAAGCACAGGTTTATGAGAAGGTCGGGGAAAAGGAGGTGATTGACTTCATATGGGACCATATTATTTGCCGGTTCGGGATGCCCTCGAAAGTCGTATGCGATAATGGAAAATAGTTTGTCGGTAGTAAAATAACAAAGTTCTTCGAAGATAACAAGATTAAGAGGATATTGTCGACTCCATATCACACCAGCGGCAATGGTCAAGCTGAGTCAACCAACAAAACCATAATCCAGAACTTGAAGAAAAGGTTAGCCGACACGCAAGGAAAGTGGAGGGAGATGCTGCCCGAGGTCTTGTGGGCATATCACACGACTGAGAAAACCAGCACGGGGGCCACCCCGTTCTCCTTAGTTTATGGCACCGAAGCATTGATACCGGTTGAGATGGGCAAACCGAGCTTCAGGTTCCGATATGCAACCGAAGAGTCAAACCGTGAGGCTATGAACATCAGCCTGGAGCTTTTGGATGGAAAGAGGGAAGTGTCGCTCTAGTTCGGATGGCGGCATAGAAGAAAAAAATCGAAAGATATTATAACCGAAGAGCCCGTCTCCGATATTTCAACGTAGGGGACTTGGTACTTAGAAGAGTTACACCCAACGCTCGAAACCCCAACGACGGAAAATTAGGACCGAACTGGGAAGGTCCCTATATTGTCCTGAAGGTCACTGGAAAGGGGACTTACAAGCTCGAGACTATGGATGGAAAACAACTGCCAAACAATTGGAACGTGAGCCACTTGAAGCGGTATTATTGTTAAGGTAATTCATTTCATCTTTTCTTTTGTTTCGTTTGATACTAACGCTTGCAGGTTGGATCGGTCTCGAACCGAGAAACACAAGGCATTAGGACTGAAAGCACGCATTGCACTCTTTTTCCCTTCGATCGATTTTTTCCCGAATTGGGTTTTACAGCAAGGTTTTTAATGAGGCAACCAAGAATCGTGCTAACTTAGATCGATCATTCATCGAAGTTCATGAAATTTGGTGCTCGATTTCAATCGACCTCGAACAACCAGAGACTGCTCGTTATTTTCGAAATCTTCATTCACTTGCTTCGATTTCAAGGGGACTTTACAAAGATCGTTAAGAACCAATGTAAGGGTCAAACAGTCAAAGGAACCGTACCCAAATAGATCGATCTGCTCCCCTTTAAGCAAAGATGTAGGAGCATGAGGATATTAATAAAGTCTTTTCGGCACCAATATTGTGCTCGTAAGCCCAAGGGCTTATTTTATTTATCATCGCATCATCAAGAGTTTACATCGCGTAAACATTCACACTAAATTCAAAGGGGAGTAAGATCTCACAAGGCAAACCCCAAAATCGATTGCTAGGCCAAGGCCGTATTAAATTAACAAAACTCGAAGGGAAGTAAGACCGACTCAGGCAACCCTAGTTTATAAAAGGCTACGGCCAAACTTAGATAAAATTCGAAGACGATAGAGGCTTGCCAAGGCAAGACCTCGATTCTTTAAAAAAGGGCTAAAGCCAAGTTAAATCATTGAAATTTGAAAGGGACCAAATTTTGCTAAGGCATCGTCCCGATTCCTTAATGGGCCCAGGACGCGCCAAGCAAAAAGGTTCGGGGATGAACAAAGCTTACTAAGGCCATCCCGAACTTGAGATAAGGCTAAGGCCAAGTCGATTAAAGACCGGCTCAGCTCGTTAACTGGCCAGGATATGGACCATATTCGGATGGTCATAGAAAAGAAATATTTACGAAGAAATTTTACAATCCTAGCTAAGGCAGGAAAGTTGCGAGATATGAAAATTATGGAACAAAGTCAAACAAAATGGAGGAATCTTATATACAATGAGGAAGTCCTTTTATACATTCAGATTACAGAAATGACACTTCGTTCTATAAACAACGTCAGTCAGAACCGTCTTCATCTTCCTCGGGGAAAGCCTGCTTCCTAGCTTCGGCTTCGATCTTTGTTGCTTCATCAACTTCGGAGGATAGATCGAAACCTCTAGCTTGTAGCTCTTTGAGAACGGAGAGTCGAGTCTGACACTTGGTATATTCAACCAGCATTTTTGATTGCTCCTGGGCGGCCTCGGCGTCGGCTCTGTATTGAGCTATTAAATCATCAGCATCGGCCTTGGTGGTAGCAATCTGAGACCTTGTTGCTTGCAGCTTGTTGACCAGAACACCCCGATCCTAGGTGAGCGACTCGACTTGGTGTTGAAGAGACTCGGTGCATTTGGTCAAAGCTTTGATTTTCTCTTGAGCCTCCGAAACTTGCTCTTCTAAGCGAGTTTGGAGGGCTTCTTTTTCCGAAGTCAGAGTTTCAACCATGGTTTTCCACCCACTGGCTTCGGCCTTAGCCTCGTTTGCCTCAAATCGGAGTCGGTCTATCCGGTCGATCTGCTGCCCCAGCTGGTCGACTACTTTGCTGTGCTCTCTCCGCATGAAATCTAGCTCGGCCCGAAGGTTCGACATCTCGCCTTCGAGCCGCTGATGTTATGCCCGTTCTTGTGTCATTTCTTCCCTTATCCGAAGGAACGCCTCATGGTGAAGCACCGAAGACTGCAAAGTATAAATACTAAGACAGTCAGTGCAAATCTAGAAATAAGATTTTGAGTATCAGATAGAACTTATGAGAAAACATACCTTGTTCGATGCCTACTGAGCTTCGTTGAATAAGCATGCCCAGTCTACTGCGTTCATTGCGGCTTGGTCCTCGTCAGTCACCAAGCAATGAAGATAACTGGCCACACCTACCAGCGCACCCAATACTCGAGCATCCTCAGGAACGGTGAACTTTATCACCCTCTTTCGATCAGGGTTGGAGCTCGGAGCTGGAAATCTGTCGACCAATTTGGTACCGACAGATACCCCACTTGTCTCGGCGGGGGGACTCCTTCTTGGCACTTCGAGCCCGAAGGTATCAGCCGATGGCACCCCATCGAAAAACTCTTCAAAGGCTCCAGCTACAACTGGCCCTTTACTCGGTGTATGCGTTCTTGCAGCCTGAGCCTCAGTCAGAGTTGCCTCCGAAAAAGAGGGTGAGTCCATCATTTCCGGGAGGTCCGAGATCCCTTGT
>MCJB01002557.1:0-18878 GCA_002018475.1 Nicotiana obtusifolia | reverse complement strand
GGACATATAAATAGTAGGAGAAGATTAGTTCTGAGCCGTTAGATCTGTTGAGATCAACGGCTCGGATCCAATTCTTAACTGAAACGATGTCGTTTGGTTTTTAGGGAGAGCTGAGGTTTGGGCTGATCTGGTCCAATTCTTTTTGGGCTCAGTTTACTTCTTAAAAGACATTGGCCCAGTCCGAGTTCTTCTCTGTTTTATTTTTTAAACTTCTTTTATTTTTTGATTTTCTTTTTTTAATTTTTAAAACTAGAGGACTTAATAATTAAAAATCTTAAATTACCTAAATGTGAAATTAAGCTAAATAACTTCTCATAAAAAATTATAATAACGCTTGATTCTAAAAATTAAAGATTAAAAATTAAGACAAGTGTAAAATGAACTATTTTTATGATTTTTCAATTTTATAAAACCAACAACTACTAATTCAATCCTAAAAAATGTAAAATAAATCCTAAATGCAATGCATGATATTTTTGGGTATTTTCATGAGTTAATTACTTAAAAAAATTAAACAAACAAGAAAATATAAGTAATTAAAAATCTAATAAAATTCCTAAACGGCTAATAACTAATTAAAAACTATTTTATTGATTTTATAGGAGTATTTCGGGTATGGAAAGAATCACGTGCTCACAGCTGCCCCTTTTTGCTCGGAGACACGAAGGGTTTTCTGGAAAAGATAAGATGAGCAATTCTGCAGGATTTTTGCCTATCCGAAACTCCATGAGAAGCATTTTTGAAAAGAGTCCGACCGAACCTTGCTTCAAAGGTTACCTACATATCCTTGACTACAACGGAATCAGGTCAGTGTAGTTCGGGAAGTTTTGGTAGCTAGGACTACTAGGAAGTTGTGATCTTCACTGTTGCTGCTGCTGTTACTGCTTGCTGCGCTCCTTAGTACACCAAAAATGGAAAAATAAAAGCTAAACTAGCTATGTCTATCAGCTATGAGTCACAAGATTCCTATCTACAAATCTCTCGAAGCTTGATCTTAAGTCTTTGCTGGTTCTCGAGGTAGGCTCTGATCTGAATCTTGATGTTCGCCAGAAGTAGGTGCTGGTTCTTTCTTCAACTTTTGAATCAAGGCAAGACATGCGAAACTTATGACTTCAATCAACTTTTGAGCAGATCGCGTTCTTGTTTATTGCAACATTTGAATTTGCTTCCTTTTGTTCTTTTCTTTTCTTTATTCTGGATTGAGATTCATTCTCTGGGTCATCTCGGACCCTGTGCCTCGAGGGAAAACCTGCTCAGACACCAAATCAAATCAAACGAACCAAAATTATCTTGCCCCAGTTCCATTTGAGAAAAACTTATGAGTTATTTGCAACTAAAGGCTAAACTATTTCTCTATTAAAACGGTAAAATAAAGGAAGGATTGCCAGGTTAGGCTGGGAAGCCTACCGAGTTACGTTGGAAAAAGTAAAGTTCTCGGGGTTATGCCGAGGATGTTATTGGTCGACTCTACTGGGGAAAAGAAAAAGAATTCCTAGATTATGCCAGGGTAAAAGAAAAAGGTCCTTGTGTTATGCCAAGGAGTCCACGGGTTATGCCGGAGATAACAGAAAATAAAGGTCTTTGGGTTATGCCAAAGAGGTCCTTCGGTTATGCCGGGGAGTCTACGGGTTATGCTGGGGAAAACGGAAATAAATATCTTTGGGTTATGCCCAAGAGGTTCACGGGTTATGCCGGGGATAAAAGAAAAATAAAGTCTTTGGGTTATGCCAAAGAGGTCCAGGGGTTATGCTGGGGAAAAGGAAAATAAAGATCTTTGGGTTATGCTAAAGAGGTCCACGGGTTATGCTGGGGATAAAAGAAAAACAGAGCCTTTGGGTTATGCCAAGGAGGTCCACGGGTTATGCCGGGGAATCCACGGGTTATGCCGGGAAAAATAGAAAACAAAGATCTTTGGGTTATGCCAAAGAGGTCCACGGGTTATGCCGAGGATCCACGGGTTATACCGAGGAATCCACGGGTTATGTCGGGGATGAAGGTTATGCCGGGGATGAAGGAAAAGATCTTTGGGTTATGCCAAAGAGGTCCACGGATTATGCTGGGGATGAAGGTTGAGACCTTTGGGTTATGCCAAAGGGATCCGCGGGTTATGCCGGGGATGAAGGAAAAGACCTTTGGGTTATGCCAAAGGGATCCGCGGGTTATGCCGGGATGAAGGAATGATCTTTGGGTTATGCCAAAGAGGTCCACGGGTTATGCCGGGGATGAAGGTTGAGACCTTTGGGTTATGCCAAAGGGATTCGCGGGTTATGCCGGGGATGAAGGAAAAGACCTTTAGGTTATGCCAAAGGGATCCACGGGTTATGCCGGGGATGAGAGTTAAGACCTTTGGGTTATGCCAAAGGGATCCACGGGTTATGCCGGGGATGAGAGTTAAGACCTTTGGGTTATGCCAAAGGGATCCACGGGTTATGCCGGGGATGAAGGAAAAGACCTTTGGGTTATGCCAAAGAGGTCCACGGGTTATGCCGGGGATGAGGGTTAAGACCTTTGGGTTATGCCAAAGGGATCCATGGGTTATGCCGGGGATGAAGGTTAAGACCTTTGGGTTATGCCAAAGGGATCCACGGGTTATGCCGGGGATGAAGGAAAAGACCTTTGGGTTATACCAAAGGGATCCACGGGTTATGCCGGGGGATAATAGAATAATAAAGGGTCTTTGGGTTATATGCCAAAGAAATCCAAAATAATGCAGGGAAGAGTTTAGAGGAGACTTTCCTCTGACTAATGCTTTAAAGCTGTTTTTGGCCTTTGTGCAGTTTCCTTTTGGTTACACCTGCATCTGGTAAGGCTGCCTGGATTACACCAATTTTCTGTTTTCAAAACAAAAATAATTGTTAGTTTGAAACGGTGATTGGTTTTGTGGCCTTGATGATTCCGATCACTTGATCACGGCCCGACTTTCGACGAGAACCTCCGCCTTTGCTTGGTTTTTCTGAAAGTTGACTTCTTTCTTGAACCAAAGGATTCAATTTGCCAAATTTGTTGTGACCGCTTGCCCATATGGGACTCTGCCTTTTGACTTCTTCTTGCTTCTGGGGCTTTTGCTTTTGTCTTTCTTTTCGTTTTTCACAACTTTGGGGTTTCAGAGCATCGGCATCATGGCCAGTCGGGGTCGACTTGATGCACTCGCTGAGGCTGGTATTTCTTTTGGATCTGGCTGTTATTAAGCGGGACCCTGTAAAACCAGTCTTGACACCTTTTCTTTGTATTAGTTTCGGAAGCAGAATTAGACCGAAAGAGATTCAAAGAAAAGTAAACAAAAGGCGAGAGAATGAATTTTGAAAAGCATCCCTTTCGAGGAAGGGAGAAGGACTTTCTGGGATACATGCAGACTTCACATAGGCATGACATGCTTCTTCGACTGGATGCCCGATCTGCGCAACTATCCCACTTTCTCATGAACCCATCACAATCCGTATTCTGAAACCGAGAAACCTTGCCAGGACTCTTTCAGTACCAATAGTGGCGAGGACTCCTGCTTTTCGATCAATGGCGCCCTTTGCGGGTTTTCGCCAATTGACCTCTCTCATTTCTCTTCTCACCGTCGCCTTGTAGTGCTCTTTGCGAGTTTTCACTAATAAGACTCTCATTTTCAATTTCTCTGCTCGCATCGCCTTACGGTGCCGTGTGGGTTTTCACCAATAAGACTCTCTCATTTTGTTTCTTTTATTTTGGATGCATTCTCTGATTTTGGAAACCTTTCGTCGATTGATCGTAAGGACTTGAACAGGATTTGGTAAAGAGATTTTGATTGGATTACAACTTTGGAACATTTCAAGCGAAACACCCGCCGAACCGTTATAACATCTGTCCCAGTTTCATTTTTTGGGGAAATTTGGATTTTTATTTTGGTGTGACTGAACCTTAGGGAGAGGCTGCCTACGTATCCTTTCGGAATCAAGTCATACGTAGTTCAGGCTACGTTGGTTTTGGATTTTTATTTTGTTTTCTTTTTCTGTTTCTTTTTCTTTTTCTTTTTTTATTTTTCTTTTTCTCTCTTTTTTTTTTCTTTTTTTTTTCAACTAACTTTGCATTGATACTTTCGAGTTCCAAATGGGGTAATCAAAGAAGAATAACAGGCTCAAAGGGTTAGCAAAAAATTGTAGTGTTTTGGGTAACGAGAATGAAGGCCTTCGTCCTCTCAATCGGAAAGATTACACTTAGTACCTTTTGAAGGCATCTGCATTTACCGCTGTATCGAGATCATTTCCTTCAATGTCTCTCAAGTACAGTGCTCCTCTTGGCAATATCTTTCTTATGATATACGGGCCTTTCCAATTAGGAGCGAACTTTCCTTTTGCTTCCTGATGATGGGGAAGAATTCGTCCTAAAACGAGTTGTCCCACTTCAAACTTTCTGGGCCGTACTTTCTTGTTGTAAGCACGAGCCATTCTTTGCTGGTATAACGGCCCATGGCAGACTGTGGCCATCCACTTTTCATCAATCAGGGTTAGCTGCTCCAGGCGGGTTTTGACCTATTCACTATCTTCAATTTTAGCTTCGACAATAATCTGCAGGGAAGGAATTTCAACTTCCGTAGGTATCACGGCTTCAGTGTCGTAGACCAAAAGATATGGGGTTGCTCCGATTGATGTACGCACAGTTGTGCGGTACCCCAATAATGCGAACGGCAACTTTTCATGCCATTGCCTGGAACTTTGAATCATTTTTCTCAAAATCTTTTTGATGTTTTTGTTTGCTGCTTCTACGGCACAATTGGCTTTGGGCCGATATGGAGTAGAGTTCCTATGCGTTATTTTGAATTGTTCGCATATTTCGCTCATCAAATGACTGTTCAGATTTGCAGCATTATCTGTGATGATGGTTGCAGGGATGCCAAAATGGCATATAAGATTGGAATGCACGAAATCCACCACAACTTTCTTGGTAACAGATTTGAGGGTTATTGCTTCAACCCATTTCGTGAAGTAATCGATGGAAACCAATACGAATCTGTGCCCATTTGAGGCTTTTGGCTCGATTGGCCCGATAACGTCCATGCCCCAGGCAACAAATGGCCAAGGTGATGACATGGGATGTAGCTCTGTGGGAGGTGCATGAATTGAATCACCATGTACCTGACACTGATGGCATTTCCGAACAAAGCTGAAATAGTCTTTCTCCATGGTCATCCAGTAATAACCCGCTCGGAGGATTTTCTTTGCCAAGATATACCGGTTCATATGGGGTCTGCACACTCCTGCGTGCACTTCATGCATGATTTTTCAGCCTCTTCGGCATCAATGCATCTTAGCAAATTGAGATCCGGAGTCCTTTTGTATAAGATATCAGCACTTAAAAAGAAACCACCTGCCTGTCGTCTGATGGTTCTCTTTTGGTCTCCGCTGGCTTGATCCAGGTATTCTTTAGTTTTCAAAAACCTCTTAATGTCATGATACCATGGTTAAACACTTGTTTCTGCTTCAACCGTGTTACAATAGCCATGCGTTTCGCGGATCTGGATCTCCAAAGGATCAATATGAGCATTGCCTGGGTATGGCAGCATCGAGGCCAAAGTAGCCAGTGCATCAGCTAATTCGTTATGACAACGTGGGATGTATCTGAACTCTATTGATTCGAATCGTCTGCTCAGATTTTTCGCATGTTGTCTATAAGGAATAAGCTTGACATCTCGGGTCTCCCATTCTCCTTGAGCTTGCCGGATAATCAAATCCGAGTCTCCCATGATTAACAATTGTTCAACATCTTGGGCGATTGCCATGTTCATACCCATAATGCAAGCTTCATACTCAGCCGTGTTGTTTGTGCAGAAAAACCGAAGTCTGGATGTGGCCGGGTAGTGCTGACCATCGGGTGAAATCAAGATTGCCTTAATCCCAACACCTTTTGCGTTTACTGCTTTATCGAAGAATATTTTCCAAGTATTGGTTTCTTCGGATATTACCTCAATTGAATTTACTTCCTCGTCCCGGAAGTAAGTGTTCAATGGTTGATATTCATCATCAACAGGGTTTTCAGCCAGATGGTGTGCTAACGCCTGGGCTTTCATTGCCGTGCGAGTGACATAGACTATGTCAAATTCTGTGAGCAGGATCTGCCACTTTGCTAACCTCCCAGTGGGCATCGGCTTCTGGAATATGTACTTTAGCAGATCCAACCTGGTTATGAGGTATGTTGTATATGCTTGCAAGTAATGCCTCAGTTTCTGAGCGACCCAAGTTAAAGCACAGCAAGTTCTTTCCAGCAAGTATACTTGGCTTCATAGCTGGTGAATTTCTTGCTCAGGTAGTAAATGACCTGTTCTTTCCTTCCGGTCACATCATGTTGCCCAAGGACACAGCCAAAAGAATTCTCCAGGACTGTCAGATACAAGAACAGAGGTCTCCCTGGCTCAGGTGGGACCAACACTGGCGGATTTGACAGATACGTTTTGATTTTGTCAAAAGCTTCTTGGCATTCATCTGTCCATTTAATGGCCACATCTAACGTTAATAACCGGAATATGGGTTCACATGTAGAAGTCAGCTGAGCAATGAACCGACTGATATAGTTCAATCTTCCCAACAGGCTCATGACGTCTTTCTTGGTTTTGGGAGGGGGTAGATCCCGAATAGACTTTATTTTGGTTGGGTCTAGCTCAATGCCTCTTCGACTGACTATGAACCCAAAGCTTGCCAGATGGGACTCCGAATGCACATTTGGCTGGGTTAACTTCAAATCATATTTGCGCAGCCGCTCGAAGAATTTTCTCAAATCTCGTACGTGATCCTCCTTAGTTTTAGATTTGATGATCACATCATCCACATACACTTCTATCTCTTGATGCATCATGTCATGGAAAATGGTAGTCATGGCCCTCATATAGGTTGCCCCAACGTTCTTCAGTCTGAATGGCATAACCCTGTAACAGTATGTACCCCAAGGTGTGGTGAATGCTGTCTTTTCAGCGTCTTCTTTGTCCATCAACACCTGGTGATATCCTGCATAACAATCCACAAAGGACTGTATCTCATGTTTGGCACAATTATTAACCAGGATATGGATGTTTGGCAAAGGGAAGTTGTCCTTGGGACTNTAATCAAATCCGAGTCTCCCATGATTAACAATTGTTCAACATCTTGGGCGATTGCCATGTTCATACCCATAATGCAAGCTTCATACTCAGCCGTGTTGTTTGTGCAGAAAAACCGAAGTCTGGATGTGGCCGGGTAGTGCTGACCATCGGGTGAAATCAAGATTGCCTTAATCCCAACACCTTTTGCGTTTACTGCTTTATCGAAGAATATTTTCCAAGTATTGGTTTCTTCGGATATTACCTCAATTGAATTTACTTCCTCGTCCCGGAAGTAAGTGTTCAATGGTTGATATTCATCATCAACAGGGTTTTCAGCCAGATGGTGTGCTAACGCCTGGGCTTTCATTGCCGTGCGAGTGACATAGACTATGTCAAATTCTGTGAGCAGGATCTGCCACTTTGCTAACCTCCCAGTGGGCATCGGCTTCTGGAATATGTATTTTAGAGGATCCAACCTGGTTATGAGATAGGTGGTGTATGCTTGCAAGTAATGCCTCAGCTTCTGAGCAACCCAAGTTAAAGCACAATAAGTTCTTTCCAGCAGAGTATACTTGGCTTCATAGCTGGTGAATTTCTTGCTCAGGTAGTAAATGACCTGTTCTTTCCTTCCGGTCACATTATGTTGCCCCAGGACACAGCCGAAAGAACTTTCCAGGATTGTCAAGTACAAGAACAGAGGTCTCCCTGGCTCAGGTGGGACCAACACTGGCGGATTTGACAGATATGTTTTGATTTTGTCAAAAGCTTCTTGGCATTCGTCCCTCCATTTGATGGCCTCATCTTTCTTTAACAAAAGGAATATGGGTTAACATGTGGATGTCAACTGAGCAATGAACCAGCTGATATAGTTCAATCTTCCCAACAAACTCATGACGTCTTTCTTGGTTTTGGGAGGGGGTAGATCCCGAATAGACTTTATCTTGGTTGGGTCTAGCTCAATGCACCTTCGACTGACTATGAAACCCAAGAGCTTGCCAGACGGGACTCCAAACGCACATTTGGATGGATTCAGCTTCAAATCGTATTTGCGCAGCCGCTCGAAGAACTTTCTCATATCTCGGACATGATCCTCTTTAGTTTTAGATTTGATGATCATATCATCCACATACACTTCTATTTCTTGATGCATCATGTCGTGGAAAATGGTAGTCATGGACCTCATATATGTTGCCCCGGCGTTTTTCAGTCCGAATGGCATGACCCTGTAACAGTATGTGCCCCAAGGTGTGGTGAATGCTGTCTTTTCAGTGTCTTCTTTGTCCATCAACACCTGATGATATCCTGCATAACAATCCACAAAGGATTGTATCTCATGTTTGGCACAATTATCAACTAGGATATAGATGTTTGGCAAAGGGAAGTTGTCCTTGCGACTTGCTTTATTCAAATCTCTGTAGTCCACACATACTCGGGTTTTCCCGTCTTTCTTTGGCACTGGGACTATATTGGCTAGCCACGTGGTGTACTGAACTACCCGGATCACTCCTGCTTTCAGCTGCTTTGTGATCTCTTCTTTGATCTTATCACTGATATCAATTTTGAACTTTCTCTGCTTTTGCTGAACAGGGGGATAACTAGGGTATGTCGGCAATTGATGAACCACCAAGTCAACACTGAGCCTTGGCATGTCATCGTATGACCAAGCAAACACATCTTTGATAGTTGGATAACGCATCTCGAGTTTTTTCATCCGTGTGAATGCTTATCTTGGTTTCCCGGATTTCTTCAGAACTACCCAAATTAACCGGCTCGGTATCGTTTAAGTTTGGCTTAGGTTTATTCTCGAATTGTTCCAATTCTCGATTTATTTCATTAAAAGCCTCTTCTTCATTATATTCCGGTTCTTGATTCATTACGTCACAATTAGACAGAGCGTTTGGATCTGGGAATGAAGTCCGCAATCATGTCATGTTATTTAAAGCCGCATTACTAGAACTGAAAAAAAGAAAGAAAAGTAAAATAACAGAATCAGAAGAGATAAATGATGAAATATTGATTTTCATTTCATTGAACTTTAAGATAATAGGGTTTACATTTGGAATTTAAAAGACGAGGAACTAAAACAAAAATAAACATCCGAGTTACACCCTGGGATAACTCGTGATGCAGAAAAGGTGGCAAGACAAGTCTACCGGGACTCCCGCCTGATTGGGGAGGGCGTAGCCTTCCAATTTTGTAACTTGGCGTCGGGCCCCATGTACAGCACCTCAGTGGTGCTTGAGCCTTTCCCTTCCTGAACCATGTGGGTTTCATATAACATTTGTTTCATAGCCCCACATATTTCCTCAATTTCTTCAGCCGTGAAGGCTTCATCTTCCTCTTCGTCACTGTATTTAGGTTTAACGAATGTTTTGTACAGCGGCAGGATTGGCTTAGTCAAGATCCAACCATCATTTTTCCTCTTCTTTGCCCATTTGAAATTAGATGGCGTGGGTTGGAAGCCTAACCCAAAGAATCCCTCGCTAGCAGTCGAGGTGATAGGCTCAGCTGTTCCCTGCAGCGATCTCCCGAGCCCTTTTCCAGGTTGGTAGCCATGTCTGATAATTTCTTTGGCCACCATTATTGATGCATTTGATAAAAAGGGTTGAGGGCAAGGACTTCCTTCCTCATACTGGTCTGCAACTACGATTTCAAAAGCTTGATAGATTATATGCTCGCTTCCCTCCTTTGCTTCAAGGCATGGGACCAATGGATCCCGATAGATTGACTGTTCATCCTCTCCGTGAACCACAATCTCCTGGTTTCCATATTCAAATTTGACCATTTGGTGGAGAGTGGAGGGCACGGCTCCTGCTGCATGGATCCATGAACGTCCTAAAAGAAAATTGTAGGAGGTGTCCATATCCAGGACCTGGAAGGTTATTTCGAAATCGACCGGTCCAATAGTTAGGACTAGATCAATTTCTCCAATAGTATCTCTTTTCAAGCCATCAAAAGCACGTACGCATACATCATTAGGCCTGATTTTCTTTGTGCATATTTACATGCGCTGCAGAGTTGAGAGCGGGAAAATATCTACCCCCGAGCCTCCATCTATCATGACTCTTTTTACATAGTACCCTTCACATTTGACTGTTAGATGAAGGGCTTTATTGTGGGCAGCCCCTTTTCCGGGGGTAGATCAGTTTTGCCAAAGGAAACTTGATGGGTTGCAAAAATCCTTTCTGCCATCCTTTCCAGCTGCTCTATTGTAGTTTCAACAGGCACATAAGCTTCATTGAGGGTTTTGAGCAAAACCTTCTGATGCTCAGTTGAGCTCTTTAACAGCGACATAAGAGAAACTTGATCGGGAAACTGCCAGAGTTGATCGATTATTTCGTAATCCGCCGTTTTCATCTTTTGGAAGAATGCCTCTACCTCTTCAGGACTCACCGCTTTCTTGGATGGGAAGCGTTTCTTCATAGCATTGTTTACTTCCCCCAAGTTGAGATACCTTTCGGCCCGGTTGTCTGCCTGAGTTTCCCCCAAGATTTCTTTACCCTTGTATGTCACTGCTGTCTTGCTATAATTCCATGGTACAACAATGGGATCCGTCATGGGCCTTTGTGGCGCGCGACCGATAACCACAGGCTCATTCAGCTTTGGTGGACATACCGGTCCCCGAAACACATAGGTTCCCTTTTGCACATACATTTGAGTTTTTTGTTTGTTTAACTCAAATCTCTTGGGAGGGCTTAATGGCTTCCGCTCTTTCTTGTGCCCTCGGGGGATGTAACGAACAGTATCTTTGGATGGCAATGATCCGATTTCAACCTTTGACTTCTCTTCCACCTTTAGAGGAACACTTTTGCTCTTCTTTTCTGTTCTGTCCTGTTTTGGGACAGCTTTTGGTTTTGTTTCTGTGTCGGCTATGGCGATGATAGCCTTCAAAGCTGGGTCAACTCCTTGTCCTCGTAGATATTACAATAATCGGCCCGTTGTTGTGAGCCGGTAGTGGATTATTAGTCACATTGGGGATGTCCACTATTCTTTTCTGTTCAATTAAATCTTTCACTACTCTTTTCAGTGTCCAGCAGTTCTCCGTATCATGCCCTTCGGCCTCGGAGTGGTATGCACATCGAGTGCCCCGTTGATAGGAGGGTGATTCTGGGTTTTGCCTATTCGGGGGAACAGGCTGAAGCAGACCCATTTGAACCAACTTTGGGAACAAGCTTGAATATGACTCACCAATGGGTGTGAAGTTTTTCCTCGGTGGCTCTCGCGCATGGAAGTTATTTTGTTGGGCTCGGGGATTATAGCAGGTTTGGTACGGAGGCTGATTTCTAGTATTTGGGGCTCTGTTCTAGTTAAGATGCTGTTGGGGCCTGCCATATGGCTGGGCATTCATTATTGCATATGGTGGATGAGCATAGGCTATATCCTGGTGGGGGTAGTAGCGCTGTGGGGCCCTTTCAGAGAAGAGAGGCCTAGGTGGCCGAGGCTTTCTTGTACTTGAGGCAGCCATTGATGATTCTTCTTTCTTTTTCCTGTTGGCTAACCCTCCAGACCCACCTTGAATGGCTTGGGAGGTGGCTATGATCGCGGATTGACTTAAAATCTGTCCTGTTTTTAGGCCGTTCTCGACCATTTCTCTGATCTTTATGGCTTTAGCAAATGGCTTCCCCATCGCTGACATCATATTTTGATAATAATCAGCCTCTTGTGCCTGAAGGAAAACCGTGACCATTTCGGCCTCGTCCATGGGAGGTTTTAGCCTCGACGCCTGTTCGCGCCATTTGACAGCGTACTCCCTGAAACTTTCGGTGGCTTCTTCTTCAAGTTTGCTAAGGAATTTCGGTCCGGAGCGATATCAATATTGTACTGGAATTGTCGGACGAAATCTCTTGCCAAATCATCCCAAATGTGCCATCGGGATATTTCCTGGTCCATATACCATTCAGAGGCGATACCGACTAAGCTTTCCCAAAAATAAGCCATGAGAAGCTCTTCTTTTCCGCCTGCTCCTCTTAGTTGATTGCAGTACCTTTTGAGATGAGCGATAGGATCCCCATGCCCATCGTATTTCTCAAATTTCGGGTTCTGAAGCCCATCGGCAGATGCACATGAGGAAACATACATAGGTCTGCGTACGATACGCTTTTTTGTCCACTTAGACCTTGTATGTTCTTAAGACTTTGTTCAAGACTCCTCATCTTTCTAGCCATCGCATCCTGCTCAAGAGTCTTTACGCTTGTCTCCTGCCCTGAGGGAAATTCGTATCTGGGCAATTGAGGATAAGCCGTTGTTGCAAACTGAGCTGATTCTATTGGAAAAGGTTGTACTTGATATGCAAAAGGGGAAGGATTGAAACTTGGCCAGGGAAAAGCATGTTGCGTTGTGGCCGAACGAGGTGGTGCAGTAAATATATTTGACGCCGCACCAGAATTTGATGCCTGAGGGCGATCTTCAGAGGGCGTTCCCACAAAATTGGCGGTGACAGTGGGATAACCCAGTGGGTAGCTTATTGGAATGTTAGTAGTCCCACTGGCCCTAGGAAACAGTTCAGGAAATCCTGGAATTGCGCTCGGTGGTTCCTTTTCGTTTGTCCAGGCGTCCCACATTTCCATCATGCGGAGACGCAATAGTTTGTTTTCTTCGGCAGCTGCCGATTCCGAAACCAAGATGCCTGATATTGGATTTTCCTCTGTGATAGGAATGGTGGCAATGTTATCTCAGAGTCCATTTCAACACTTCCCTTTGATCTTGTGAAATATGGATGAGACGCCAGATTACCACAAAACCAATCACCGACATAGCAAAACCTATACTTAACAGCAAACCGGTTAGTTTAGGGCAAATAACAGATAGGCAATCGCACATTGGGCGTGATGCACCTAAGCAGTTAAATGTGTTCCTATATGTTTCACAACGGTTGTGTGTTTCATTCCGGCTTTGCCTATTTCTTCTCCTTTTTTTTTTGTTTCACTCTTTATTTTTATTCCGTTCTTGCTCTCTTTTCCCTTTTTTTTAGGGACTGCATAATTCTGGAGAAATAAATATAAAAATAAGAAACAATGTTTGTAAACTTTCGATTTTCATTAATAAAATACTTCCATTACAGACGCAATCTTTAAAGAAAAACTACAATAGACTTGAAACAATTCTCGAAATAAATAAAGAAAATGAAATACAGATTGTAAAATTAGGAATACATTAAGGCTTCAGTTTCTGGGGCCCGTGGAACATCGTTCGGTCTTGCCACGGGCCTTTGTGCAAGATCCCCTTGGAGCTGCTCCAAATCCCTCATTATCGCGGACAAATATCATTACCGCCGCAAAGAAAGTGGTTTGAGTCATATCTTCGCATGCTTGGCATTTTGCGACAATATATTCGGCAATGGCCCTAACCTTTTCTCGAATAATACCCTTCTCTTGAAGCAGGCGTCCTATTTGTTGATCTCGGGCTTTTAGCACCTGAATGTCATGACGGTTCTGATTCTGTATCTGTTGCAAATCATGTTCCATCTGGGCCATCAGATCATAGCAATGCTCTCTGTCTATTTAAAAGTTCTGGGCCTGTTTCTCTGCCTCATTTTCAGGACTAGTTATCTTTCTTTTCAAGTCGGTGATTGTCCCTTCATATCTTGTTTTTATTTGCCGGACAAACTACGCGCGCCCTTCGGCGTTTTCTGCCAAGTGTTTTCTAATTTTTTCCTGATTTGCCTCGGATTTTTCTAGACTGTATTGACATTCCAGCACCTTCTTCTTCAAACTGCTGATAAGCTTTCCGTCTGCCTGGCTTCTTTCTTGATTTCTGGCAGCCATTTTCATCTGTTGAATTTGAGCTTTGAGAGCTTCATTTTCCTGAGTCAGTTTTTTCTTTTCTCCTTCGTCTGCAGCAGCTTGCAAACCATTCTCGAAATGAAGACCCCTGACTTGTTTTTCTAGTTTTCTTATGGTGGCACTATATTCATTTTCCTTGGCCAACCAGTCCCATTGTGCTTATGACTCTTCCATGAATTCTTGAAGGTGGGGTCTTTTGGCTGGTCTTCTGAACTCGACTTCTTTCTTATACCAAGCGAGATAACCAGGGGAGACTTCACCTCGGGACGTCTCGAACACAAGTGTTTGCCGGCAGGTATTGGCATTCGTTCCAAATCCGACGAACCACCTTTTCAGGGAACTGTCCATCAGCACTAATCTCAATTGCATAACAGCTGAGGTCTTCATCTTTGGGCACCGTTTGGCACCTCCCCAATTGTCTCAAGACCCGATAAGGTGCATAAGGTTAGATGCTTTTAAGACCCATTAGGAGAAAATGAGGCCCAGTAGCTGACATATATAGGATTTTGTCGACAGAAAAACAGCCGAGCGTCCATTCCATTTGCTCTGCAGTAATGGAGCGAAAATGGGCTATCCACTCTGCTACCCTTTCAGGAATGCTAAAACCTTCAACCCTTGCATAGTATTCCGCTATGCAACTCTTTTCAGTCGATGCGTACCTTATGTATCGAGGACGCCGACACAAATGCTCAACCATCTATATTTGCAACAGAAGGTTGCACCCTTCAAAGAAATTTCCTCTGGCCTTACAGACTATGAGAGCTCGGAAGATCTCGGATACTATCATGGGCACAAGGATACTCTTGGACTGAGCGAGCAAGGTGCTGATAACCCCAGCTATCCGGATATCAATGTGTCCGTCTTTTCTGGGGAACACCAGGAGACCAGAAATGCTACCATGAAAGCAAAACACCTGTGTTCTTCCTATTTCAATCGGTTTCCTTTACTACAGGTTTTGCTTTCCGGATTGTTAAAGCCCCCTACATGACCATACCGCTGATAGATGAATTGCAAAGTAGAAAAACCGCCTGCCAGATCCGGGTTTTGGACCCCCTACTTATTTTCAACATATCTAGGAATTTATGGGGAGTGAAAGCTCTTGGAGAGACCTAATACCCATGCCTCAACGGAGTCTCATTTTTACCGATATACCCTGTTATTTCTTCCAAGGTTGGTGTAAGCTCAAAGTCTGAGAAATGAAAAACATTATGTGTTGGGTCCCATTATGTGACCAAAGCCTTTATAAGATCTCCCCTGGGCTTGATTGTCAACAAGTCGGGAAGACCACCCAAATACCGTTTAACCATACTCTGCCCAGATTCACCCAAATCTGTCCACCACAGGTGCAGCTCCAAAAGAATTTTTGTCAGTATCTCCATTGATTATCTTGATTTGTGCTCGTTCTGCACATTTAAATTAAGGCGATTGATTTAAAAACCAACGAATTTTCCGAAAAGAGTCAATCTTGTACATATTTTAAATAAACGTCTACTTTTGTAAATACGGTCCTTTATCACTTCAAAAGGGAAGATTTTAGGGCTGTGCTTGCTAAATAGCCAAAATTTGAAGTAGGTGGTCATTTTTTCAAAAATAGCCTTCAGGCGTCCTTTCGGAGATATTTGGGCTATTTATGCAAAGACGACACTACCTAACCACTTTCATTTTCATTTTTGAACCTTCCTAAAATAAAGTACTTAAAAAAGAAGAGAGGGTATTTCCAGATTTTATTTTGATTTTTTTTTTTTATTTAGAAGCAAAATATTTTTTTTCGTTTTGTTTTAATGTTATGAATCTTAGAAAAAGAAAATTTTTTTTTTTTTTCTTTTTCGTTTTCAAAAATTTCGGCAGAGTTTCAACTTATTTTGGACACCAGGTTTTTTTTTTTTTTTTGGAGAAATGTGTAAGGGACTTTCAATTTTCTAATACCTCAACTTCATCATTTCATTTTTTTTTCGATTTTATTTTAAAAGCCGGTCAACACGCGAACCGAGGTGAAATAATGCACAAGTAGCACGTAAATTATGTATCAAGATGGTCTTTTGATGCAAATAAACGTTCCTACTAGGGATCCGGCATGAAGTTATGTTATTCTAAGTTCAAAAATTTGGGTATTTGTTCTAGACTGGTGTATCCGAGCGGACAACTCGAGCCGAGGAGGGGGCTACGTACAGGGCACCAAAAGGTCACCCGGCTTTGTAACTTATCCGGCCTCTTTCTTATTTAAGGTAGGACACTAACAGAATAGGGAGTCACGGCCAGCGTGCACATCCCCGAAGATGAGAAGAGAAGGGTTCGCAACAATTTTTATATACAGTTCAAATAATATCAAAGCGGTAAAAGCGGTATTTAGCACATTAGGCTTAACATGTAATAAAATCAGATAATAATAAAGCCAAACATAACAATTATTCCAAGCTCGAATTCTTGAACCCTGAACCAGAGATTCTGGGTTCGGTCCCCAGCAGAGTCGCCAGGGCTGTCACACCTCCTTTTCGTACATCCTCCGAGGAAAATATAAAGGAGTTTTTTCAATTAAAGTGATATTATTCGAAATGTGATTATTTATTTTCAGAGTCGCCACTTGGAATATTTAATTGGTGTCCCAAGTCACCGGTTTTATCCCAAATCGAGAAAATATTTCGACTTTCTTTATGAAGTCTGCGAACCAGAAATTCTAAGTAAGGAATTCTGTTAACCCGAGGGAAGGTGTTAGGCACCCTCGGATTCCGTGGTTCTAGCACGGTCGCTCAATTGATATAAACGGCTTATTATCTGATTTTAATACATGTTTCCAGCCTATGGTAGATGTAGCTTTTAACCGCTTTTATATAATTGTTAGAGAATTGCAACGTTAGTTAAAATATGTCACGAACCACGTCACATAAATGCACTCGTAATTCGTAACACATTTTAATTAAACATTGAGATTAGGATTTGGGTCACATAAATGCGCACCCGAGTTTAGGAAATTGAGTTATTACAATAACGCACCTGAAGCAACTACTCGTTTTTAGCTTTTTGAGGGCCATGAAATTCACTAAATAGCGCACCCCAATTTTCTAAGGATTTTAATATTGATTAATGAGGGTCATGTATTTCGAAATTTCATTTGGCATGGCATGCCTCAAACTATTTGACAGTTTTATTATTTGAGTCTTATTGAAATCGAGTCACCTAAAAGGCACCCTCGAAATTGGCATTGTTACTATGTCACGGGAACCGTACCCATAGTCACAATGTTATTAATCGCGCCTAACTACGAAGTTTGAGACGTTTAAGACTTAATTATTTAAAACTTGTATTTTACTATTAAGAGGGACATAAGTGATCGTTGTTAATTATATGGCTCACCTCTATTAATTAAAGGAATTTATTTAAACTAAGTTATTTAATGCTACTAGAAAGCCCATATAAGCGAACAACAATGGGCCCATTTTATGTCCATTCGGACAGTGGGTTCACTTGGGTTTCAGGCCCAAAGCAAGCCATTCAGCATAAGCTCCATTACAAATATAACCATTATTCTCTAACAAAATTACACTCTGAATTTCAGCACCAATTTTAGGAGTATAGCCTCATTTAAATTCTAACACCGATTCCAAAACAACCATGCTTAAATTTTAACCACTGATTCCAGAAATGGACATATTTTAATTTCTACTACAGATTTCAGATTTTTGAGTTTTTATACCAATTTCAGAAAATAGACACACAAAGAATTTTAATTCTAAATCCAGAAAAACAACTGTGCTTTTGAACTTCAGCACTGTTTTCGAAAAGACAGCCCCTGTTCAAAATTCAACACTAATTTCAAAAACAGTCATGCCTGGACCTTAACAGATTTCAGAAATGTTCATGCTTTGAACTTAACATATTGTGATAAAAAATGATCATCAAATTTGGCCCTGATGCCACTGAAATGGGTCAACTCAATGGCAAGCCCAATACCAGCCTTAAACAAGGCTGTGTTTTCAGAACTACAGCTAAGAATGCAGCTCAAACATCACAAAGGTACTACAATTCAGCGTACGTTCATTTACAGTTGCCAGGTTAAATGCAGCTCATATAATTGCAAGAAACAAAAGAAAAGTTAATTACAAATTCTCAAGTAATTCGAACAGATTAATGCAAAATGAATAATTATAGAACTGACAAACTAAATTATTACAAAATCTTCCTAGTTTAATCTCTGAACTTCACCAAATGGTTGTCCCAAATCCAGTATAACACAATAATCTTGTAATCAAAAGCCTTTTCCCCTGTTCCCCTTTTTAGATTTTCAATTTGAAGTAATCGAAGCAATAATGAAATGAGCATTACTTCCCATCTTTAATTAAAATAGGCTATGTTAACTCCATTCTAATTTTGTCGATTAAACACTGTTTTTTAACACATCAAGTATTTCATATTACAGTAGTAATGTTATTAGCATGATTTGAGTGAGACGACTAACCATTAATAACTACCAACAGTTAAGAGCAGTGTGAATTCGAATGTAATCAGATGACAACATCGACATAAACAATTATCAATCATGGACAGACAAAACTAAACAGAATCAAACAGAAACATGAGGAAAAGAAAACGTGTACTACAATAATGATTCAATAACCAATCTGAGTTCAGCCCTTCATCCATTCAGAAATTGAGAGGAATTCATGCATAATAGGCCAATAAACACGCCAACTATGTGGAACTAGACAGCAAACAATTCATTCCACTCATGATTTTAATTTAATTCTACAAAGGGGATATTGGAACATACCTATATAGCAATCCAACACTAGGTAAAGGGCAGCAGCAAATTCTATCTACTTAACAGCAATCGTAACCAGCAACAGCCAATCTCAACTCAACTCACTGGTTGTGCATAAAACAGCTTAGAAAATTCCAAATATAGGCTAGAGAAGCAGAGGTTAACAGACTCAGCAGTGAACAATAGCACTTCAATCAAGCTGTGTTGAAACCCAGAATATGAAAGAAGAGACAATAATTTCGAACGAGGATGAAGCCTTCTTTTTCTCTCTCTTTTTTTTTTTTTTTTTTTTTTTTTTATTTTT
>MCJB01002554.1:0-11834 GCA_002018475.1 Nicotiana obtusifolia | reverse complement strand
TCTCTTTCTTGAATCGAGGGACTCAGCTTTCCGTAAATTTATTGTGACAGCTTGCCCGTATGGGGCTTTGGTCTTTTTCAATTTTTCTTGCCTCTAGGGGCTTTTGCCTTTGGATTTCTTTTCATTTTCCTCAACTTTGGATTTCAGAGCATCAGCCATCATGGCCAGTCGGGGTCGACTTGATGCACTCGCTGAGGCTGGTACTTCCTTTGGATCTGGCTTTTATTAAGCGGGACCTTATAAAACCAATCTTGACACCTTTTCTTTGTATTAGTTGCGGAAATAGAGTTAGACCGAAAGGGATTCAAAGAGAAGTAAACAAAGGGCAAGAGAATGAGTTTAGAAAAGTGTCCCTTTCGGGGAAGAAAGAAGGACTTATCTTGGGTGCATGCAGACTTCGCATAGGCATGACATACTTCTTGGACTGGATACCCGATCTGCGCAACTATCCGACTTATCATAAACCCATCACGATCCGTATTTTGAAACCGAGAAACCTTGCTAGGACTCTTTCAGTACCAATAGTGGCGAGGATTCCTGCTTTTCGATCAACGGTGCCCTTTGCGAGTTTTCGCCAATTGACCTCTCTCATTTCTCTTCTCACCGTCGCCTTGCAGTGCTCTTTGCGAGTTTTCACTAACAAGACTCTCTCATTTTAATTTCTCTGCTTACATCGCCTTATGGTGCCTGTGTGGGTTTTCACCAATAAGACTCTCTCATTTTATTTCTCTCATTTTGATGCATTCTCTGATTCTGGAAACCTTTCATCGATTGATCGGAAAGACTTGAACAAGGTTTGCTCAAGAGAGTTTTGATTGAATTACAACTTTGGAACATTTCAGGCGAAACACCGCCGAACCATTATAACATCTGCCCCAGTTTCACTTTTGGGGAAATTCGGATTTTTATTTTGGTGTGACTGAACCTCAGGGAGAGGCTGCCTACGTATCCTTTCGGAATCAAGTTAGACGTAGTTCAGACTACATTTGTTTTTCTTTTTGTTTTTTTTTCTTTTCTTTTATTTTATTTTTTTTCTCTTTTTTTTTCTATCTAAACTTTCCAATGATGTTTTCGAGATCCAAAGAGGGTAATCAAAGAAGAATAACCGGCTCAAAGGGTTAGCAAAGGATTAGAGTGTTTGGGGTAGAGAGAATGAAAGCCTTCGTCATCCTAATCGGATAATGTTATCATTGCATAAATATTACACATAGTACCTTTTGACTGCATCCGCATTCACTGTTGCTTGGGGATCATTTCCTTCAATATCTCCCAAGTACAGTGCTCCTCTTGGCAATATCTTTCTGATGATATATGAGCCCTTCTAATTAGGAGCGAATTTGCCTTTTACTTCCTAATGATGGGGAAGAATACCCCTTAAAACGAGTTTCCCCACTTCAAAATTTTTGGGCCGTACTTTCTTGTTGTAGGCACGGTCCATCCTTTGTTGGTACAACTGCCCGTGGCAGACTGCGACCATTCGCTTTTCATCAATCACTGTTAACTATTCCAGGCGGGTTTTGACCCACTCACTGTCTTCAATTTCAGCTTCAACAATGATCCGGAGGGAAGGAATTTCAACTTCCGCAGGTATCACGGCTTCAGTGCCATAAACTAAAAGATATGGGGTTGCTCCAATCGATGTGCGCGCAATAGTGCGGTATCCTAACAATGCAAACGACAACTTTTCATGCCACTGCCTGGAGCTTTGAATCATTTTCCTCAAAATCTTTTTGATGTTCTTATTTGCTGCTTCCACGGCACCATTGGCTTTAGGCCGATATGGAGTAGAGTTCCTATGCGTTATCTTGAATTGTTCGCATATTTCTCTCATCAAATGACTATTCAGGTTTACAGCATTATCTGTGATGATGGTAGCAGGGATACCAAAACAGCAGATAAGATTGGAATGCACAAAATCTACCACAACTTTCTTGGTAACAGATTTGAGAGTAATTGCTTCAACCCATTTCGTGAAGTAGTCAATCGCAACCAATATGAATCTGTGCCCGTTTGAGGCTTTTGGCTCGATCGGCCCAATGACGTCCATGCCCAGGCAACAAATGGCCAAGGTGATGACATGGGATGTAGTTCTGTGGAAGGTGCATGAATCGGATCACCGTGCACCTGACACTGATGACATTTCCGAACAAAACTGAAGCAGTCTTTCTCCATAGTCATCCAGTAGTAGCCTGCTCGGAGAATTTTCTTTACCAAGACATACCCGTTCATGTGGGGCCCGCACATTCCTGCGTGCACTTCATACATGATTTTTCCAACTTCTTCGGCATCAACACATCTTAACAAGTTGAGATCCGGAGTCCTTTTGTATAAGATGTCACCGCTTAAAAAGAAACCACTTGCATGTCGTCTAATGGTTCTCTTTTGGTCTCCGCTAGCTTGTTCTGGGTATTCTTTAGTTTTTAGAAACCTCTTGATGTCATGATAACATGGTTGAACACTTGGTTCTGCTTCAACCGTATTACAATAGCCATGAACTTTCACGGATTTGGATCTTTAAAGGATCAATGTGGGCATTGCCTGGGTAGGGCAGCATTGAGGCCAAAGTAGCGAGTGCATAAGCTAAATCGTTGTGACAACGTGGGATGTACCTGAACTCTATTGACTTGAATCGTCTGCTTAGATCTTCCACTTGTTGCCTATAAGGAATAAGCTTGATATCTCGGGTCTCCCATTCTCCTTGAGCTTGTCGGATAATCAGGTCTGAGTCTCCCATGATTAATAATTTTTCAACATCTTGGGCGATTGCCATGTTCATACCCATAATACAGGCTTCATACTCGGCATTGTTGTTTGTACAGAAAAACCGAAGCCTAGCTGTGGCCGGATAATGCTGACCATCAAGTGAGATCAAGATTGCCCCAATTCCAACACCTTTTGCGTTTACCGCTCCATCAAAGAACATTTTCCAAGTATTGGTGTCTTCGGATATTGCCTCAATTGAATTTACCTCCTCGTCCGGGAAGTAGGTGTTCAAAGGTTGGTAATCATCATCGACCGGATTTTAAGCCAGATGATCTGCTAACGCCTGGGCTTTCATTGCCGTGCGAGTGATATAGACTATGTCAAATTCTATGAGCAGGATCTGCCACTTTGCTAACCTCCCGGTGGGCATTGGCTTCTGGAATATGTACTTTAAAGGATCCAACCTGGTTATGAGGTACGTGGTGTATGCTTGCAAATAATGCCTTAGCTTCTGGGCTACCCAAGTTAAAGCGCAGCAAGTTCTTTCCAACATAGTGTACTTGGCCTCATAACTGGTGAACTTCTTGCTCAGATAGTAAATGGCTTGTTCTCTCTTTCCGGTAACATCATGTTGCCCGAGAACACAGCTGAAAGAATTTTCCAAGACTGTCATATACAAGAACAGAGGTCTCCCTGCCTCAGGTGGGACCAACACTGGCGGATTCGACAGATACTTTTTGATTTTATCAAAAGCCTCTTGGCACTCATCCGTCCATTTCATTGCTGCATCTTTCTTTAACAACTTGAATATGGGTTCACATGTGGAAGTCAACTGAGCGATGAACCAGCTAATGTAGTTCAATCTTCCCAACAAACTCATAACATCTTTCTTGGTTCTTGGAGGGGGTAGATCCCGAATAGACTTTATCTTTGTTGGATCTAACTCAATGCCTCTTCGACTGACTATGAATCCCAAGAGCTTGACGGATGGGACTCCAAATGCACAATTGGCTAGGTTTAGCTTCAAATCATATTTGCGCAGCCGCTCAAAGAATTTCCTCAGATCTCGAACATGATCCTCCTTAGTCTTAGATTTGATGATCACATCATCCACGTACACCTCTACCTCTTGATGCATCATGTCATGAAAAATGGTAGTCATGGCCCTCATGTAGGTTGCCTCGGTGTTCTTCAATCCGAATGGCATGACCCTGAGACAGTGTGTGCCCCAAGGTGTGGTAAAGGCTGTCTTTTCGGCATCTTCTTCATCCATCAAGACCTGGTGATATACCGCGTAACAGTCCACAAAGGACTGTATCTCATGTTTGGCATAATTATCAACAAGGATATGAATGTTTGGCAAAGGGAAATTATCCTTGGGACTTGCTTTATTTAGATCTCTGTAATCCACACACACTCGGGTTTTTCCATCTTACTTTGGTACTGGGACTACGTTGGCTAGCCACGTGGTGTATCGAACTACCCGGATCATTCCTGCTTTCAGCTGTTTTGTGACCTCTTCTTTGATCTTGTCACTAATATCAGTTTTAAACTTTCTTTGCTTTTGCTGGACAGGGGGATAATCAGGGTAAGTTGGTAACTTATGAACCACCATGTCAACACTGAGTCCTGGCATGTCATCATACAACCAAGCAAACACATCTTTGAACTCAAACAAGAGTTGGATTAGTGCATCTCGGGTTTTTTCATCTGTGTGAATGCTTATCTTGGTTTACCTGATTTCTTCCGAACTACCCAAATTAACCGGCTCAGTATCATTTAAGTTCGGCTTAGGTTTATTCTCAAATTGTTCCAATTCTCGGTTTATTTCCTTAAAAGCCTCTTCTTTATTATATTCCGGTTCTTGGTTTATTACATTACAGTTAGACAGCGTGTTTGGATCTGGGCATGAAGTCCGCAAGCATGTCATGTTATTTAAAGCTGCATTATTAAAACTGAAAAGAAGAAAGAAAAATAAAATAACAAAATCAGAAGAGATGAACGATGAAATATTGATTTCATTTCATTGAATTTTGAAGATAACAGGGTTTACACTGGGAATTAAAAGACAAGAAACTAAGGACAAGAAGCTAAAGAAAAATATCCGAGTTACACCCTAGAATAACTCGTGATGCAGAAAAGGTGGCAGGACGGGTCTACCGGGACTCCTGCCTGATTGGGAATGACGTAGCCTTCCAATTTTGCAGCTTGGCATTGGGTCCCATGTATAGCACCTCAGCAGTGCTTGAGCCTTCCCTGGCTGGACCATGTGGGTTTCATACAGTATCTGCCTCATAGCCCCACAAATCTCTTCAATTTCTTCGGCCGTAAAAGCTTCATCTTCATCCTCTTCACAGTACTTAGGCTTGACAAATGTTTTATGCAGCTGCGGAATCGGCTGAGTCAAGACCCAACCATCATTCTTTCTTTTCATTGCCCATTTTACATCAGTTGGCGTGGGTCGGAAGCCTAACCCAAAGAACCCCTCGCTGGCAGTCATGGTGAATGGTTCAGCTGTTCCTTGCAATGATTTCCCGAGCCCTTTCCCAGGTTGGTAACCATGTCTGATCATCTCTTTGGCTACCATGATTGATGCGTTTGAAAGGAAGGGTTGAGGGCAAGGGTTTCCTTCTTCGCATTGGTCCGCGACCACAATTTCAAAGGCTTGATGGACTATGTGTTCACTTCCCTCCCTTGCTTCAAGACATGGGACTGATGGATCCTGATAAATTGATTGCTCATCTTCTCCGTGAACCACAATCTCCTGATTTTCGTGTTCAAATTTCATCATCTGGTGGAGAGTAGAAGGCACGGCTCCTGCCGCGTGAATCCACGGCCTTCCTAAGAGAAAATTGTAGGAAGTATCCATGTCCAGAACCTGGAAGGTCACTTCGAAGTCGACTGGACCAATAGTCAGGACCAAGTCAATTTTTTCGATTGTATCCCTCTTCATGCCGTCGAAAGCACGCACACACACATCATTAGGTCTGATTTTCTTGGTGCAGATTTCCATACATTGCAAGGTTGAAAGTGGGCATATATCTACCCCAGAACCGCCGTCTAGCATGACTTTTTTTACGTAATACCCTTCACGTTTGACTGTCAGGTGAAGGGCTTTATTGTGTGCGGCCCCTTCCGGGGGAAAATCATTCTTGCTGTAAGAAATTTGATTGATTGAGAAGAATCTTTCTGCCATCCTCTCCAATTGTTTCACCGTAGTTTCGATGGGCACATATGCTTCATTAAGAGTTTTGATTAACACCTTTTGATGCTCAGTTGAGCTCATCAGCAGAGATAAAAGAGAGACTTGAGCGGGAGACTTTCGAAGTTGATCAATTACTTCATAGTCTGCCATTTTCATTTTCTGGAAGAATGCCTCCGCTTCTTCGGGGCCTACTAGCTTCTTAGATGGGAAGCGCCTCTTTGTGGCATTATTTACTTCCTCCAGATTGAGATACCTCCCAGCCGGGTTATCTTCTTGAATTTCCCCCGAGATCTCTTTGCCTCTGTATGTCACTACTGACTTGTTGCAGTTCCATGGCACAGCAGTGGGGTCTATCATGGGCCTTTGTGGCGCGCGACCGATAACCACGGGCTCATTCAGCCATGGTGGAAATACCGGTCCCCGCACCACATAGGTCCCTTTTGGCACATACATTTGAGCCTTTTTTTTGGTTAATTCAAACATCTTAGGGGGACTCAATGGCATTTGTTCTTTCTTGCGCCCTCGAGGGACATAAAGAACAGCATCTTTGGAGGGTATTGCCTCGGTTTCAACTTTTACCTTCTCTTTCGCCTTCTGAGGAACAGTTTTGTGCTTCTTCTCTGCTTTATCCTGTTTTGGGATAGCTTTTGGCTTCTTTTCTATGTCAGCTATGACAATGATGGCTTTCAGGGCTGGGTCAAATTCCCTATCTTCACAAATCATTCCGATGATCGGCCCATTGTTGTGAGCCGATAGTGGGTTGTTAGTTACATTGGGAATATCTTCGTCCCTCAGCACTATTCTTTTCTGTTCTATCAAATCTTCCACAGCTCTTTTCAATGTCCAATAATTCTCCGTATCATGCCCCTTCGCCCCTGAGTGATATGCACACCGAGTGCCCCGTTGGTAAGAGGGTGACTCGGGGTTTTGCCTATTTGGGTGTACAGGTTATAGCAAACCCATTTGAACTAACTTTGGGAACAAACTCGAATATGACTCGCCAATAGGTGTGAAGTTTGTTTTCCTTGGCAGTTCCCGAGCACGAAAATTGTTCTGTGGAGGTCGGGGATTGTAGTAGGCTTGGTAAGGAGGTTGATTTCTGGAGCTCTGTTTTGGTTGAATTGCTGTTGTGGCCTGCCATATGGCTGGGCATTCATCACTGCGTACGGCTGAGGCGCATAGGCTATATCTTGGTGAGGGTAGTAGTGTTGTGGGGTTCTCTCAGAGAAAAGAGGTCTAGGTGGACGGGGTTTTCTTGCACTTGAAACCATCGATGATTCTTCTTTCTTCTTTCGATTTGCTAATCCTCCAGAGCCGCCTTGGATGGCTTGGGAGGTAGCTCTTATGGCAGATTGACTCAAGATCCGCCCTGTTTTCAGACCATTCTCGACCATTTCTCCAATTTTGATAGCCTCGGCAAACGACTTCCCCATTGCAGACATCATGTTTTGGTAATAATTAGCTTCTTGAGCTTGGAGGAAGACTGTGACCATTTCAATCTCATCCATTGGAGGTTTCACCCTTGATGCTTGCTCGCCCCACTTGACGGCGCACTTCCGGAAGCTTTCAGAGGATTTCTTCTTTAAATTTGCTAATGAATTTCTCTCTGGAGCAATGTCAATGTTGTACTGAAACTGTCTTACAAAATCCCTTGCCAAATCGTCCCAGGTATACCAACGGGATATATCTTGGTCCATGTACCACTCAGAAGCAATACCGACCAAACTCTCACCAAAGTAAGCCATGAGGAGTTCTTCCTTTCCACTCGCTCCCCGCAGTTGGTTGCAATATCTTTTGAGATGGGAAATGGGATCCCCATGCCCATCATATTCTCGAATTTTGGGGTCTTAAAACCCAATAGTAGATGTATATGAGGAAACATACACAAGTCGGCGCATGACACATTTTTCTTTCCGCTCAAACGCTGTATGTTTTTGAGACTCTGTTCTAGGCTTCTCATCTTTCTTGCAATCTCTTCTTGCTCAGGGGTTTTAACATTTTTCTCTTGCCCCAAGGTAAACTCGTACCTATGCAGCTGAGGATAAGCACTAGCAGTGAATTGGGCTGATTCCATCGGGAAAGGTTGTGCTTGATAGGTAAAAGGGGAGGGATTGAAGCTAGGCCTGGGCAAGGTAGGTTGTGCCGTGGCTGAGCAAGGTGGCGTAGTAAATATGTTTGAAGCTGCACCTGAAACTGACACTTGGGGGCGATCCTCAGAAGGTGTTCCCACAAAGTTAGCAGCGATGGTAGGGTATCCCAGTGGATAGCTTATGGGGATGTTGGAAGTCCCACTTGCCTTGGGAAAAAGCTCGGGAAATCTAGGAATTGCATTTGGCGTTTCTTTTCCGTTTGTCCAGGCGTCCCACATTTCCATCATGCGGAGACGCAGCAATCTATTTTCTTCGGCAGCTGCAGATTCTGAAACTAAGATGCCTGAGATCGGATTTTCCTCTGTAATAGGAACTGTCGGCAGAGTTATTTCAGAAGACATTTCGACACTTCCTTTTGACCTCGTGAAGTATGGATACGAAGCCAGATTACCACAAAACCAATCACCTTACTTGTAAAACTTGAACTTAACTGCAAACTGGTTAATTTGGAGCAAATAACACATAGGTAATCGCACGTTGGGGTGTGATGCACCTAAGCAGTTAAATGTGTTATCTACATTTTTCACAACGGTTGCACGTTTCATCCTGGCTTTGCCTATTTTCTTCAAAAGTTCTTTTCTTTCCATTTTCCAATTTTCACTCTTTTCTTTCCATCCCTTTTCTTGCTCTCTTTTCATTTTTCTGTTGATCATTTTCTGGTCTCTTTTTTTTTTAAGTTTTTTTTTTTAAATCATGATCGAATTCGATGGGGATTGCGTGAATCGGATCATAACGTAATTCCGGAGAAATAAATGTGAGAAATAAAGAAACAATTTTTGGGAATTTTCGAATTCCATTAATAAAACTCTTCTATTACAAACTCATTTCTTAAAGAAAAACTGCAAACAGACTCGAAACAATTCTTGAATTAAAAATTGAAATACGGACTCGGTAAATATAAAATCATGAATACATTAATGCTTCAACTCCTGGGACCCGTGGGACATCGTTCGGTCTTGCCACGGGCCTGCGTGCAAGATCCCCTTGGAGCCGCTCCAAGTCACTCATTATTTGGCGGACAAATGTCATCACTACAGCAAAGAAAGTGGTTTGAGTCATGTCCTCACATGCTTGGCATTTTGTGACATCCGACCCTTTCTCGGACAACACCCTTTTCTTGAAGCAAGCACTCGATTTGTTGATCCCGAGCTTTTGACACCAGAGTGTCATGACAGCTCTGATTCGATAACCGTTGTATATCATGCTCCATTTGGGCCATTAGGGCATAACAGTGCTCCCTATCAGCTTTAAAGTTTCTGGCCTGTTTGTCTTCCTCATTTTCAAGATTATTTATCTTTCTCTTCAGATCAGTGATTGTCCCTTCATATTTTCTTTTCATTTGTTGAATAAATTGTGCCCGCCCTTTTGCGTTTCTTGCCAATTGTGCTCGAATTTTGGCTTGATTTGCCTCAAACTTTTCTAGATCGTCTTGACAGTCAAGTACTTTCTTTCTCAGACTGCTTATAAGTTTTCCATCCGCTTAGCTTCTTTCCTGGTTTCTAGCAGCTATTTTCATTTGTTGGATTTGAGCTTTGAGGGCTTCATTTTCTTGAGTTAGCTTTTTCTTTTCACCCTCATCCACAGCGGCTTGCAAACCATTTTCGAATTGAAGGTACCGGACTTGTTTTTCCAGCTTGCTTATGGTAGCCCGGTATTCATTTTCTCTGGCCAACAATCCCACTGTGCTTGTGACTCTTCGACGAATCCTTCAAGATGGGTTCTTTTGGCTGGCCTTCCAGACTCGACTTCCTTTCTGTACCAAGCAAGGTAGCCAGATGAGACTTCACCTCGGGACAGATCATGCACACAAGTATTTGCTGGCAAATATTGGCATTCACTCCAGATCTGGCGAACTACCTTTTCAGGAAACTATCCATCAACGTGGATCTCAATTACATGGTGGCTAAGGTCTTCATTTTTTGGCATTATTTGGCATCTCCCCAATTGTCTCAAAACCCGATATGGGGCATAGGGCTGGATACTTTTAAGACCCATCAGGAGAAAGTGAGGCCCGATAGCTGGCATGTATATGACCTCATCAACAGGAACCTGCCAAGCGTCCATTCTATCTGTTCTGCAGTGATGGAACGGAGATGGGATGTCCATTCTGCGACCCCTTCAGGCATGCTGAAACCTTCAACCTTTGTGTAGAATTCCTCTATGCAGCTTTTCTCTGTCGACGCGTATCTCATGTATCGAGGATGCTGACATAAATGTTCAATCATCCACATCTGTAACAGAAGGTTGCACCCCTCAAAAAAGTCTCCTCCGGCTTTACAGGCTGTGAGAGCTCAGAAGATTTCAGACACTATCATGGGCGCGAGGGTGCTTTTGGCCTGAGTGAGCAGAGTGCTGACGACCCCAGCTATCCGTATATCAATATTTCCGTCTTTCCTGGGGAACACTAGAAGACCCAAAAATACTACCATAAAAGCAAAGCACCTGTGCTCTTCCCATTTTAATTGATTTCCGTTACTGCAGGTCTTGCTTTCTGGATTGTTAAAAACCCCTATATGCCCATACCGCTGATATATGAACTGTGGAGTAGAGAAGTCGTCTGCCAAATCCGGGTTTTGGACCCCCTGCTTATTTTCAGCATATTTAGGAATTTGTGTGGAGTGACGGCTCTTGGAGCGACCAGATACCCATGCCGCAGAGGAGTTTCATTTTTTCCAACATACCCAGCTATTTCTTCCAAAGTGGGTGTGAGCTCAAAGTCCGAGAAATGAAACACATTGTGAGCTGGATCCCAGAATGTAACCAAGGCTTTTATGACATCTCCTCTAGACCTGATCATTAACAAATCGGTGAGACCACCCAAATACAATTTAACCCTATTTTGTCCTAATTCACCTAGATCTTTCCACCACATATGCAGCTCCAAAGGAATCTTAGTCAAGACCTCCATCGGTAACTTTTGATTCGTGCTCGTTCTGCACATTTTAAATTAAGGTGATTGATTTAAAACAAGTGAATTTTTTACAAAAAAGGAGTCGATCATGCAAACATTTAAATAAACTGCTACTTTTGCAAATACGGCCCTTCAGCACTTCGAAAGGGAAGATTTTAGGGCTGTGCTTGATCCAAATAAATTTGATCAAGTGTTATCAATGCCATCTATGAACAAGACAAGAAAAGGCGTAGGTTAGCCTTGGAGAAGATCGAAGCGTCCAGCTGTGGACGAATCTTGGGTTGAAGATGTATATTTGTGTTTATGTTGTATTATTGTGTAGTTATTGAAGACATTAATTCTTACTTGTTTGGTCCTGCGTGACTATTTCTTAAACTTAGCCAGATTGTGGCCTTTTTTTTAATTAGTTGTTTCCTAGTTGATTTAGGTTAACTAGTTATTCTTTTCCTAGTTGATTTAGGTAAAGGCTCATTCTATATAAGCCTAAACACTTCATTATTTTGATACCTTTTGACATTATTATCAATCAAAAACCGGCAGCACATTGCTCCCAAAATCGTGTGAATTAACTTGTCCAATTTTGGTGTGATTCAAAATTGAACTTGTTCCTTTGTTTGATCGAACAGTTTGCAAGACCATCGTTGTCTTGAGGGTTGTTCGTATAGTATAGGTACTCCGTGACTTCATCAAAAAGGTAAGTAGATTAGTTCCTACTTGTTGTCTTGATAGTTCATTGAGCGTCTTGCTTCTATCTTTTTGTTTTCTTATTTCCGCGTTTAATATTGCATCATCATTCATTTCATATTTCTTCAGTTGTCTCGATGCATAAGCAATCACCTACCCACAATGCATCAATACGCACCCC